>CM041779.1:260353916-260464958 GCA_023374045.1 Limonium bicolor | reverse complement strand
GCCAGATCGGGTTTTCCCGAGTAAGAGAAAGCTTGTTATCTCTCTGGCGTTCATTTCCAGTATCTTAGAACCAGGGGGGCAGAGGGCGGGTCAGGTATTACAGATATCCGATACACATCGGGGAATCCTAACTAACAACCCTCGCACTAATACTCAACCCTCATCCCAAAGTCTACTATTCCTAACTTGGTAATTCCTAAGCTCGGTAATTTCCAATCATCAGAGCGTAACTACGCTCTGATACCACTTTTGTAACACCCCAACTCCAAATACAATGATCGTCGCCCTAAGTCCATCTCATTCATTAACAACGCAGTGGAAAGTTCTACTAAATTGGTGTTACCGCCGTTAGTCACCCACGTGACTAACTAGGCCTATTCTCTTAAAAGTCACGGTCTGACTAACCGGATAATTACTCGAGCATCTATACAATACAATTCATAAACCACAACTTATACCGAGTATCTCATATCCTAATACATCATACTAACATCTCATCAATTTACTAAACGAGTGTACATGCACAACTCGTGTAACAAATGTAAAAGCAACCCGAAGTCCTCTACCCGCTCCTACTCTCAGGTTGAGTCCTCGTCTGGCACCTACCTGCAAGTTTAAATCACAGGCCCCAAGGGGCTCAGCATATGCTGGTATAGAAATCGTGCAGCCCACAAGCTAGCAGGGTTACACACGACTACTTTGTCGTATACATGCAATTGTTTATTCATACAAATAATAATAAGAAGTACGATAACAAACAACACATTTATGTGAAACATTCACAGCTCAAATAAATCGAACGTCGTAATGGACGCCCATTAATGAGTAAATTAGATTCCTAACTCCTGAGGCCTAAGAATTGTTTAGTTCTCGTGTTTGACCATACCTTATAAGTGTCAACCATTCTCCTAATAGAATTGGCTGTTCTCTAACTGAATTGTTTATTTTTGTCGGGTCAAAGTAACCCTAGCCAATGAGTTATTAGCTCCATTGGGTTAATAAACACAAATTCTTAAGTTATGGGGTGTAGGCTTGACCCTCCCGCGCCTCCTGAATTGCCTCCCACCTCGAACTGTTCACTCGAGCTGGTCGGGTCTGTTTATCAAACCTAGGCGACAAGTCGTAGACGAGCCATATGCGGAAGACAGATCTGATACAGATGCCGACCTCCTAACCTAAACATGCATGACCGGAGTCAGTCCCGGATTCCTCTCCTCCCAAGTTCCAGTTAGTTGAAGTCTCATTGACAATTTGTTAGTTAAACCTCTCTCGGTATTAACCAACTAACAACGGGGAGTATTTATAACTTTATACAATTGTTTACTAAACATAGTTAATGAACAAGCCCTGAATCAAGTCATGTTAGTGTGCAATGGACACACATAACAATACAAATCGGTTTCATGCTTAATCTTGTTTGGTCGTATCACAATAACACATAGCACATAAATCGAGGCAGACCCCGTTAGCAAACAAGCTACAAGAATCCCATACCGTACACTGGAGATTGGCTAGCTCTTAATCCCACGTTCGCCTAATCCGCCGAACACCTCTGACTATCTAGATCTGTAACCAGAACTAGTATTAGTATCTTGTGTCTTAGAACTAGTTTGGTTCTCTTTTCAACTTAAACCTCTTTCTAGGTTAACCCGGGTATAATAGTTTACCGTTAAACATGTTCGTTCATTTAGGAGCGTTTTCAAGCTCAATTCCAATTCATTAACATACTAACGCCGTTAGCAATACTTAGTTGCACAGTTAGCAACTTTAGACTTATAAGGACCTTGTAATAGGATTTAGTATTTTTCACTATTCATCCGTATTTCACTATTCATTATACGGTCTCATATTCTACTATCCATTTATACGGCCTCGTATTTTACTATTCACGTATTTCACTATTCACGTATACGTCTCGTATTTTACTGTTCACGTATACGTATTTACTATTCATGTATACGTATTTACTATTCACGTATACGTATATACTATTATGTATGCGTATTTACTATTCATGTATACGTATTTACTATTCACATATACGGGTGTTTTCCATGTATACCAAAATTTACGTATACGTCCGTATGATACTCCGTATCAATGTATTTATTTCTTTTACCAATATAACTTGTATTTTCTTTAAAATACATTAAGTATTGATTTCTCCTATACTTATTAAATTATGGGTATACCCCTCGTATACCTTAAGTATATACGGGTCTCGTTTAACCCCGTCTTAACTCCGTTGCTTTTACAACTTGTTTCTAAATTCTTTATTTAATTTCCTTAACCTTCTAAACACATAAAAAATGTGTTATTTACATTACTTACCCATAGTTTTCTCTTAATCTCTATATTACTCATAATAAGTTCTAAACTTGTTATTTTTATTTCTAATTTCTTCCAAAGTCTTACTTAATTAATTTCTTTTATACTTTTGGTCAAATACCAAAATATACTCAAGTTTGACCAGTCTTTTATGGTCAAACCCCCTAACTTCCCATAATTTACAATATTACCCCTAAAGTTAATTTAACTTAACTTTTTATTCCTTTATCCTTTTAATATCTAATCTTTTGCTACAAATTTTATTCTTGCTCCTCTAAACATTTTATAAACTGTCATTGACCAAGTTTGACCACGTTTGACCAGAGAAATTACCATTTTACCCTTGTGGTCTTTTCTTTTATCCTAACTCATTTATTAACCAATTTAACTCAAATTAATTTCTAATTTTCGTAACTAATTTACTACCATGGATTTTTGAACATCAAAAATCATTTTAAACATCTCTAAATCACCATATTTAATTATCTAGTGTTATAGTATATATATACCACCCTTTATTTACCTTAAAATACCGAAAACTTTATAAATTCCTTATCACTTATAAACTCTTTATAAATTGTAAACTTAATTCTACATTATTTTCTCATCATCTAAACTCTCAAAATTACATATTGACCCCATTAATTTTCGGTATTCACCTTTAGGTACCAAAACTTCTTAAATTTTACATATTACTCTTAATTACCTAATTCCTTTAATTTAACTAAGTTTGATAATTTTTCTAACTCATTAATAACCCCTTAATTTTTGGCCATATTGAAATTCATAGTATATGAATTTTTCTTGTATATTATGATAGCTTATATTGTAGCTTATATCATAAGGAGTATAAATCTAATTTTAGATTTACAAAATATTAACATTTAATGTGTCAAAAATTAAATATAACACACTTATAATTTCGGTAATAAAAACAAGATGAACAATATGTTAGATCATATATAGATCAACAATTAGAACCTTGAAATAGGTAGTTGTAGGATTTACCTTGTATATTAACCTTTAGCTTAATATTAAGCTTGTTTTCCTTAGAAATTTTGACAGCAATTTTCTAGAGAAATTGGCTCCAAAATCATATAATAAGATGAAGAATAAGAAGGGTTAGAAACCCTATGCACTCGGTCCTGATGAAAATCAAAGAAGGAAGAGTTTCCAAGAAGGCAATGTTTTTCCTCGAGAATCAAAGGCACTTCTTCGTAGTGTTTCCTGAGAATCTGGGGGCTCATGAGCTATGGTTGTAAAGCTCTTCGAAAGATGATTCCAACGAGCTATCAAGCTTAGAATTTGGACTTAAGATGAGAAAGTTATGATCTATGCAAGACAAGGTGTTCTTTAGTGCACTAATCTAAGAACATTGGAGTTTTTGGTGTTGTTTCTTCAAAGAGAGGATGAGCTACGACCTTGGGAGCTCTCATTTGACAGGCAAGAGTCTGATTAATGATTCACTAAGGGGACAAGATGCTTTGGCCATTAATGAAAGTCTAAGTAGTTGTAATAGTAGAAATTAAAGCATTTTTGGACTTGGTGACTCACCATTTGAGGGCGCAGCCCTCTACACCATTTGAGGTCACACCTACCCCATTTGTCTCGTGTATTTATGAACATTTGATGAATTAATTTCGTTCATAATAACTTATACCATGTGTTTGGTAAGTTACATTGCCAAAAATGCCTTAAAACACATTTTTTGTGCTTCCGGGTTCACATTGATTATACAATTTGTTTTGGCTAGTTTAAATGTGTTCTTAGTACATTTACAACCTTTAGAAACTTTTTCATGAAATAGCATGTTGCTAATTCTAATTTAAACCAAGTCATTTAGTGGTTTCTCCATGACTTTTGTCAGTTTAGTACCTGTTTACTGTGGACTTTGTATACTTAATTTGTGTGTATACGCAATGGCTCCTATTACCATTTAATTGTTTTTCCCTTATTTCTTTATGGTATTTTGGCTCATTTGCCTTTTCGTTCCATATATACATTCAAAGCACATTTTTTTCTTTAAAGCACATTTTTGTGCTCTAAGGTGCGTTTTCGGTTTAAACGCTAATTCCGCTTAATGAGTATTACTACTCTTAGAGGTATTTCACATTTGAAATCTGTTGGGAACTTATTGGTAGTTCCCTAATTTATTTGTGCTTTTAAAACACCTTTTGCTCTAATTATTGCTAAAGCATGTTTTGTGTAAATTGTTGATTAACACTTCTTCTAATGTTTCTAAGGCACGTTCTAGCCTACTATATCCTAATTAGATAGTTCATTAATATATTAAGGTTTGGGGTATTTCATTTATAGTATTGTATATCCTTCTCCTACATGCTTACAATTTAGTACTAAAGGTCTCTGAATGGACACATGTTATCTTTATATATACACGACCTTAATGAGTTGTAGCTTGTCTATCCATTCTCTTTGGAGATCTAACATTCATATTTTTAGTGTTCTCTCAAGTGTCTAAATCGTTCTTTCCAACTGACCTTTGATCTGAGGATGATTCTTAATCTGAAACTATTGTTTAGTGCTTATTACGATTTATAGTTTAATCTCTAACATCTTAAGTCATGTCCAACGTCTGTACTTAATAATCCGTTGTGTCGTTGGTTCAACTGAGTTTCTTATCTTCAACTGTTTGTGGTAGTAGCTGCTCTTGTCTGATCTTGCGTCGTTGACTGTGGTACGGAGTCGACTACTTCCCGTGTTCCTTACACTACTCATCTACATGCATGGGGTACCTTACTGGTACATTACTACTTACCCGGCTAACTCATAAATGAGTCTGCCAGGCCCGCAAGCTCCTGTGGAGTGCGGTCGTCCCACATCTAGTTTTAGTATACTCGTAGTGTCTGTCACACGTTTATCTATCGCTAATTATGAAGCATTCTGTTGTCAGTCACCTCTTTCATCGTTCCATAATAACACTCATTGTTCTTCTTGAACTTAATCAAGGGAAATCCATTTACCGTGTTCTTAGATATGGCGTAATCTAGCTTCTTTCTATATTCCGTACTGACTCGGTCTCTTAGTAACTGAGGTCTTTTTCCATAGAGCCTCTTATCTTGTTTCTTATGATGATCTTCTAGGAACACACTTCTAGTTCCTTAAGGAATTGAAAGTGTGCTTCCTGTGAAATCTTACCTCGCCTGGTCTAGACTACTGGCATCAACGCGCAGTTCGTCTACCATCTTATTTCCTTACTTATATCGGTTTTAGCTCGTAAATCTAATTGCCTCAGTGTAAATATTTGACGGCTTATACATAATGGTCGCTCTACTGCGCACCATGAATTGTTCTATGGCTTCTGCTACCATGGCAGCTCGCCTTTCTGTGTTGCCCATTGATGGTGCAACTCCTCAATCCCTTAGTCTTATCTTATACTCAATCCCTTCCTGGTGTAAACATACTAGGGGTTCCCAATTCTAGGTGTATGTCGATTACCTTACCGTGTTATAAAATTGTTGTCTCTTAATGCGAAGATGTTTTGCTTCCAATTTGTGTTCATGTGTAGGTTAGTCCCTTTCACGTTCTTCCATCCCTTATGATGTTATTTACCAAGTAATTTAACTGGTTACAGAAGAATTCATCCATTGAGTCATAAGCTCTTCTGAACTTTGGTCACATGACGTGCCATGTTGTGCACTCACAACATTTATCTTTGACGATTACTGATTCTTATTCCCGGGTGTTGGATATGAGGTCTGTCTATGCAGCCTTCCTTATTACTCAAGTGTATCTGGTATGTTCCTAGGAAATCTCAAGGTTTACGGTTTCCATTCTCTAATAAAGAGTATTCTATCTCAAATACGTGAAAGCCCTTTTTGAGGGGTTTATTCCCGCTCATGGCCCCATAAAAAGGAGAGGTATCCCCACCCTAAAAGGAATGGTTTGTTCTCTGCCCCTGTCAGTAGTTTATCTAATATTCTCATTAGTGCCCTTTCCTGGCAATTTTTCCACAATCAACTCGTAGGTTTTGTAACCGATTATATCTACAACTTGTAGTTCCTCCATGGCTTAAATAAGTCTTTTATGCCTTCCAGCGCCTCGGGCTCTGTTGTGGTTAACATCCTTGGCTCGTAGGCTCTTAGTGCTTAATGTCATTGAGTGAGAGCCGGTGCTAGGTTCACTGCTTGTACTTCTAGTTAACTGTTGGTTATCCTCATAGGTTTCTGGTTCTTTAAATTCTATCAACCGCTTGGTTACATCATTAAATGTAGTACCGGGCTTCATGGTAAGTTGCTGCATCCTACTTCCTGCTATGGAAGTTTATTCAGGTGATCTGAGGTTACTTAGTGTCTTTGACAATACTGTCGTTTTCATAGACTTGTGCGTTTTTAAACAATTATGGATTGGTTCGTATTAGGCATCTGCCTTACGGTGTCCCAGTTGGATATTTATCCTATTATCATGTGCTTCCATCTCAACGCTTTGTTCAACTCTCGTTGACTACGCCACCCATTGATGATTAATCATACTTGGGTGTTAATGAGTTAGGCAAACAATACTAACCATCATTTTTTAGTTTAGTTCTTCTCAACTATACCAATTTTGTGGTGTAATCCTTTGAGCTTCCCTTTATTGGGATTGTATGTCTTTAATCCTTAATAGGTTATAACTTAAGGTTACTTCCTTTGTCCTTGTTTCCGGGGTTTACCAACACCTTCAATGAAGAATGTTTATTACTGGTATTCTTAGTGGTCATTCTGGGAGTCTTATCCCGTTCTTGTTGGAAGACGTTGTGTCATCAGTCTCCATAGTATCTTGTAATACATTCCTTGTATGTTATTACTTCACAGTGTTTTGCTCGGATCACTGGGCGATCTCTTAGGTTCTTCTCTTTGAGGTTTGGGATTGGTGTTCTTACCGTACTGTCAGTTCTTACTGTAGTAGGTTGTACCGTTGCTAAAATTTATATCGTTTAGTATTTCACCCAAGTTCAGCTCCCGGCTGACTGGTGTGTCGACTCATCTCATCATGGTCAGGCCGTCAGCCCTTTCCAGGGTCTCATTCTCCCGTTCTTATGGATTTGTAACCCGGTATTAATATGTATTACGATTATAACGTTCTATTATCTCGCCATGATGGCTTCCCGTATAGCTTAACCGTGGTAGCACTTGCTACGGTAAGTGCGCCATGCAAGATGGGTTGTTGGTACTATGTACATTGGCAGTGATACTTCCTCCTGATCTGCATGTAATTGGTAGTCCTCGGGACTCCTTAGATGTTCTCTTGTTTTGGGTAACTGACCATCCGGCGGTTCTCTGGTTGTTTTGACAGTACTGTCACTTATCAGGGCGCTCCTCTTTCTGAGGGAACCCCTTGTTATTTACTTATGTCTTAATCCTCGCTCCTGTTCCCACGTTCTGCCGTGGTTACTAAGTACTAATTCTCCTTTAGGAACTACGTCGTAGTCCTATTTCAATATTCAACTTGTTCGTGTTTCCATAGTCATTTGCGTCATGTCGGTCATGTTTGTAACCTTTCTAATTGTATGGGGTTCGGAGTCCCCATTTCAGACTAGACTTTCCGGTAGTCTTAATCACTAGTAGAAAAAAGATTTTAAATGACAGACTTTAAACCACGGTTAACAAGGAAACCGTCGTTTAAATTTTATAAACCACGGTTATTTAGAGAACCGTCATTTATGTTGGACGGACGGTTCTAACAGAAACCGTCGTTTATAGTTCAACGCCTTAGAAGATAAATGACGGTTCCGGTTATAACCATCGTATATAATCTATATAAACCACGGTTCAATAGAGAACCGTCATTTATCTTATATGGCGTCGAACTATAAACGACGGTTAACCTAAAACCGTGGTTTATTCCTTGTGTCACAAAGGTTTTAAATGACGGTTTGTCTATTAACCGTCGTTTAAAAGTCATTTAATTAAAACATGTCGCCCTTTCTTCTTCCTCACACGTTCTCTTCCTCTCTAGCGATTCCCGATCTACTCCCGTCGCTCTCTATCGCTGTCGAGCCTCCACCCATCCACCGTCGTCGACTCCACCACCCCACTCCCGTCGCCTCTTTCTCTTCCGGTCACGGCGACAACAGACGGGAACCAAGTTGCACGCGCCCCTCCACCGCCCCACTCCTCTCGTCTCGACGTCGCGCCTCCACCCCTAGCTCCACCGCGCCTCCGCCCCTCCACCGTCGCCTCTTTCTCTTCCGGTCACGGCGACAACATACGGGATCCACCGCCCCACTCCTCTCGTCTCGACAGACGCCTCCACCCCTAGCTCCACCGCGCCTCCGCCCCTCCACTGTCGCTCCACCGTAGCCACTGTCAACCTCCGAATCCCACTTCGGTAATTAAACCCTAGCTATTTATTTTTTGATTAGTGGCTGATTTTGTGCTTTGAGGAGTGATTATGTATCGGTTTTGATCTGTTATTATGGTTTGTGTGTGTGTCTCTATATGCAAGAGACAAAAAAACTGAGAAAAAGAAATGTTAGAACACAAGAAAGATAGTGTAGTAGTAGTAGTAGTTAGAGAGAAGAAAAACTCAAATAGTATCTGAACAGTAGTAACGAATCAAAACCGAGTGAGGAGGAAGACCAATAATCACTCTCACTGTCTCTTTTCCAAGTAAGAAACTCTAATGGTTTATTTCAGGTAATCTCGTTGTTTAACACACACAGTGGTATTGAGGTTTTTGATTTGAAACCAGACAACACTAAAAAGTATGGTGCGGTTCATTACTATTCTATATGATGATTCATTTGGATGGTCAAGTGATATAAAAAGAGAAAAGATAAGTAATAATTAATAACAGATATATCATACAAAGTTTAAGTTTAACACATATTTTTTGTGTCATTATTTATTGAAATCTAAGTTTCCTTTTTTTTAAAAAAAAGAAACAAGACTGGTCGGTTAGTTTGTTATCATTTCTAAATGGGTTATGAAGATTTTTGATCCATTTATTTCTTAGGTTGAACTTGAATAACCCATTTATTTTTATAGTTAGGTTAGGGTTAAACACGATACTCAACCTGGCCCATATTGTCTTTTTATATACATAGTCACTCATCCACTTGACTGTTGACTGATATGTTTATTATATAAATTTTGTATACTATTAGATTGATAAGGAATTAAGACTGGTTAAGAAGAGGAAAGTGGATAAGGGGAAGGAAGTTGTGAAATCAAATGAGGAGAGTCAGAGTGTGAGAAAGGAAGTGGTGAAACCTTTCGATATGACTCCTAGGAGATCCCCAATTCCGACAACCAAGTATCTGAAGAAGTTGACAGACAAAAAAATGTTGTATGACTTTTTCATGACGAAGCCGCATTCTGTCACCAACTTCAACATGAAAGTGTCTAAGCATGTTTTCCACTCCCCCGAGCCTAGAGATCTGGTGATTACCGTGAGCGATCTAAGAGAATTTTTGATGGGAGACCTGGTTAACATCTCTATGATTCAGGCCTATTGACTACTAGACTGATATCGAACAAGAGATTATCTGCCATCTCTTTCTTGTGTCCGTAATTGATGTCTGCAAGTCAGGCCGCATTGGATGAGCAAGCATGTGCACAACACGTGAGGCAGGGATTTTGTACTGCGATGCGAAGAAGAAGCAAATATTTGTTGATCCCATATCATCAGATGTAAGTACACAATAACTGGAATTTTTTGCATCCTAATTACATTATGTGATAATTAAAAATATTGTTCTACAAAACATTCTTTGTTTTACCTGTGGTAGCAATCATTGGATGTTGATGGTGTTATGTATCGATACCTCATGCGTGTTGATACAAGACCCATTGGGCGCTGATGACCTTTGAGAGATCGCTGTAGAGAAATATTTGAAGGAGTGAGTATTTAAAATTTTAATGTATTTTGTATATATTTTAAGCTTGTCCTGGATTATTGGCAATAAATGGCTTCATTTTAAAATGCTGTATATATGCAGGGGCCATAAGCTTGGTTTAAGTGATGAGAAGAAACCATTCTCTATCTTGAACTTCCAATACATACATGTAAGTAATCATTTAATTTATACATGCATTTTTGTATTAAAGTTAAACGTTTAATTTCTTGATCTGTCTAAAGTTGGTAATCCATGGATGGTGTGATGACAGTGTCCTGAACAGCCTGATTCACGGAGCTGTGGCTATTACGTGATGCGGTACATGTACGAGATTGTACAAAATATTGACACGCTTGATGATGATGACAAGGTAACCCATACCAATCAAAGTTGTAGTTAAAGTTATTACATTTTAAATAAAATTATGTGTACTAATGATGGTCAGTTTCTTTTTATGGACAGATTATTTCTTTTTTCACAAAAGCAGGGGTCACGTATTCCAAAGTGGATCTGGACTTTGTAAGAGATCATTTATCGCAGTTTTAGTGTAAAAATTAGTTGAGCGTTTCTTAGATCTTATCCCTAGCTAGTGTAGTTAGACTTACACTTTTGTTTGTGCTGAAGCAACGTAGACTCTCAAAGTTTATAAAGTTCAACTCTCTCTATTTTTGAAAGTTTTGTTTGCAATTCGTTTTCAATGTTGCAATTCAAATTGGCAACTTGGTTTATGGTCATATAGTGTGGTTGGTTATCAAAGGGCAATACTAGTTGGATGCCCTGTACAGGTTGAATATGCGATTGTAAATTGGGTTGTCTTGGAAAACGCATGGTAGAGGCTAAAAAAACAAAAAAAACCACGGTTAAGTTAAAACCGTGGTTTAAAACTCAATGGAACGACGTTATAAACCACGGTTTATTAGAAAACCGTCATAAAATGTATATTTTATACCACGGATTCTGTCCAAAACCGTCGTATAAAAACATTATATACCACGGTTATTAAGCCAAACCGTCGTATAAAATCGGTCTGATCCCGCAACACAATGGGCTTTAAACAACGGTCGTAGCAAACCGTGGTTTATAATCTGGCTTGTAAACGACAGTTTCAAACCGTGGTTTATAGCAATTTTCGATATACCACGCGAGTATAAACCACGGTTTCTAACCGTGGTATATAGGCAAAATAACTGTGGTAAAAAACATTTTCTGCACTAGTGAATTCTCAGGCTAGGTATTATCCCACTGTTATGCTCCTTCGGACTACTGTCCGGTATTCCTGTTGCTTCCGTTTTCCTCTCCACTGCACTCGTAGTGCTTTTCTTATCATTGGTATGGCAGGGTATCTCGACTGCGTAGCATGTCGACCCATGTTGCTGGTAATTACAGTTTTCTTATTGGTAGAATTCTGTTGGCAGCGTCTATTTCCATGTTGCGCTCCAATTAAAACCTTCAAGTTCTCGTAAACTGGTGTACAACAAGATGTTTCTCGTATTGCTTACTGTTAACTAACTACCAGATCGGGTTTTCCCGAGTAAGAGAATGCTTTCTTCTCTCTGGCGTTTGTTCCCCGTAATTCAAGGAAGGGATGTGGAGGGCGGGTTTAGGTACTATGGATACCCGGTAAACACCAGGAAGTACTAACTAACGCTCCTCTCGCTCTATCACTCAACCCTTAACCCATAACTCAAGCTCTAACTTGGTATCCTCCTAAGTTCGGTAATTCCTGTCATCAGAGCGTAACTACGCTCTGATACCACTTTTTGTAACACCCCGTCCTAAGTCAATCATGGTTATCGCAAACTTAACAACACCTCATATGAAATCGCAGCGGAATTTATCGTACAACCGGACCTTGCTACGGTATGATTAACAAAAATAACCGAACATTAAAACTTATAACACTCTAACCAAAATGTACACCAACCGAGTTTACAAGTATCTTCACAACCATATAACTCTCCACAAGTTTAAATATTAACAGACGGGTATACAAGCACAACTCGTGCTAAAAAATAAACCCAACCTAAGTCTTACCGTCCCTACTCTCAAGGTGAGTTTTCATAGGATGCTTACCTAAAAAATGTAAACAACAGCCCCCGAGGGGGTCAGCACCTTTGCTGGTACGATTCTCTTATGGCCCCCAAGCTAAGGGGGCTACGATGGCTAATTGTCGATAGCATGGAGATTGATTAGATACACAACATAAATAAGAAGTGCAATGAACATCAATCCACATATGAACATTCATAGTTCAAACACAATGAACAACTCGAAGGCGTTCCCTTAATAAGAGAGTTAATTAGTTAACTCCTTAAGTTATGTTTCCTCTTAATCTCAATCCAACCTTACCTTACCTTAATCTTAATCCTTATCTAAATCTCAATGTACAACCGTTCTTTAAATAGAAATGGTTGTATCATATCTCAATGTTTATTTTTGTCGGGTCAAAAGTAACCCTAGCCAATGAGCTATTAACTCCATTGGTTGAATAAACAACTTATCTTAATTTTAGGATTTAGGTGATCCTACCGCACCATCTTAATCTTCCCCCTACCTTGGACTGAAATCCAAGGTAGCAGAGTCGACTTTCGACCCTATGCAACATGCATAACCGGAGTCAGTCCCGGATTCCTCGCTCCCCTTAAGTTCCAGTTAGTGAAAATCTTATAAACCAAGTGTTAGTTAAACCTTCACGGGTATTAACCAACTGTTATAGAAGTGTAATTCCTCATCTCATTCCAATGTGTACTAATCTTGGTTAGTAACTAATCTCAAGTCATGTGTGTTAGTATAAGGAAACCACACACACAATGAGTGCAATAAAACCGGTTGCATGCTTTATCTTGTTTTAGTCATAGCAAATAAACAGATAGCACACAAGCCGAGGGACACCTCGTTAGCAAGCAGGTCACAAGAAAACCATACCGTACCCTGTCGGTTGTTCGGTTGCTTACTCTCCTCCAGAGTCCAAATACTCAAACCCTAAAACATTCATCCAATTAAGGTTGTTAATTATTTCCAATTTACTGAACTTACTTAGCCACTAATGAACCCCATCTAAAACAACTTAAGTTCTTATAAACTTAACCTTAAACACTTAAATCCTTTACTTAACTTAATCTCTCAAATCCTTATATACTTACCTTTCTAATCATCATCACCCTTCTAATCGTGGACTACTAATACCACCCTTTCTTTTCTATTTTTTTTCCTACCGACCCACCGACTGACCCAGCCCCTGGGTAGGTTGAAGTCAGAAACTCGATTTGCAGATTTTAGCCCGACCGACCCAACGCCCTGGGTAGGTCGAAGTCAGAAACACTCTATTTGACTCGTTTCAACTCCGTTCTTCTTCACGTTTCTTCCCTAATCTTTTCACATGTTTCCTAAACATGTTTAACCACCTTAAACACTCTTAGAACCTACTTAAATCATTGGTTAAATTCATCATCCAAATCCTTGTTCAATTCCACCAATTTCAATTTCTATTTTCAACACTTATGCATACTAGTGCATCTTCAATCTCTATTCTTATCCAATCTTTTCCTAACCATTCCACATGTTTCCCCACATGTTTCAACACCATTTAAACACCTTAATACCTTCTTAAACCATCCAACAATCTCCTTAAACATTTACTCAAATTCTTACTAAATTCTTACACTTAACACTTGATTCCTTACACTTCCAACTTGTAATTTTGCCTAAGACCTCAACTAATCTTAATGTTTCTTTACAACCATATTAACTACTCCACAAGCATCATTATGCATACCCATTTCCTTTACTCAAACTTCTCAAAGTTCTCAAAGTCATATTGCATTTCCATGCATAATTTCCTCTCCTTTACACTTACTACTCATCACTCCTAAACTTGTACCTACCTATACATTTCTTGCCATCCTTTTTGCTCCCTAACATTGTTCTTCATTTACCTTGACCATGCTACACCGTCCTTATACATTTCCATCTCCTTTACTCAACTTACTCACCATTCTCATTATCTTACACTCTTATACATTCCTAGTCATCCCCTTGACAACTTACTACATTCTCTTATAGTTTTTCACCTCCATCACCCAAGTCCACTCATTACCATCCAAACTATAACCTTATTAATCCACTACTAGCATCTTCACCACTTACACAAGCTACCCAAAAATTCTCATTGTTTTATTCTCTAATTCATACCTAAATCATCTTAAAACATTATACACCATTTCCTCCAGATTTTGCACGAGTCTTGACATTCCTCATACCATGATTTTGGTGTGTTTAATACCCACACCTATCCTCTAATTCCTCCTAGGTCACATTAATTCACAACAACGACTTAAACACTTTGTTTTCTACTAAAATTTCGTCATAGCTCTTCTAGTATGTTATCATACCCATATACATAGTTTCTCTCATTCAATCATCTCACACACATCAATTTTCTCATCATATTTCTCACCCAAATGAACCCATCCATAACAAACTCAATATAGTGAAATAATCTTAAATTGCATAGCACTAAGGCTCTTAAATGAGATGGCTCTTAGGCCCTTAAATGACTTAAACTTAAACACTGAATTTCCCACATATAAAGCTTTCAACCTGCAAATACACACAACAATGCTACCATGGCAATATAAGTGTTCTCAATTCACCTTATACTTATCTTACTAACTCATTTCCCATTAGCTCCTTAATCACAAGTTCACAAGCTTGTTCATTTTTTTCCTAGGTTATACAACCCATTACATAATGTAAGCTTTAAGCTACATTTAGTACTTATCTATATACCACCCCTTAAACAATAAACCACCTAAAGGTAAGTTATTTACCTTGTTTTCCAAACTTTCTCTCAACTTCCTCCTTAGGTTTCCTTGAATGTTTCTAGGCCAAAGACTTCAATTCCCTTCCCAATGCCTAAACTCATGGAACTCATTCTTAGGTCAAAATATGTGTTTTAAAGCTTAAAAGTGGATGATTACCTTTGAATTTTGGAATGGCTTCGGTAATGAAACAAGGCAAGACCTCCCCAAGTCTTTTGAACAATGAATCAAGGCTAGAACATGAAGTAAACAGGCCATCCTAAGAGGAAAATTTTTGGCACTAGTGGAAAAGGATGGAAAAGATGATTTTTCTTTCACTTTACTTACCTTGAATGAATGAAGAACCAAATGAGCTCTTTAAACTTGATTTTACCCCTTCAATGGAGTTTCCCCATTGCACCAAACTTGAGCTTTTGAATATTTGGAAAGATAGAATGAAAGAGCTTGCTCTAACTAAGAGTAATCTATGCTCACTTTTTGATTTGGAGCTAAATTGAGTATTTGGTGAGCAAATGAAGGTGGAGGTGCCATGGCTGGAGATAGAACGGTTTAGGAGCAGAGATCGGAAGGAGAAAATGGTGGGGATGGTGTGAAATGAAGAAGAGATGAGAGAGAGAAGGTATAAGAAGATATTTTGCTTTTAAAAAGGTAAATAGTCTTTTTCACTTACTTTCTCTTCTTTTCTTATTTTGATGAAGCCTATGGTGACTCATCACCTTAAAAACCGTCCCCCCTCTCATACACTTAGATATTTAGGTGTTGTTTGACCATTGACCACTCAAGAAAGTCATTTGACTTATTTTGGGCACTATTTGGCCACTATTCATAATTAGTGCACAAATTTTTGAAATTTTTGATTTCTCATTGATTTAGACTTCCTAATGTGATATTAATTAGTACACATGTTGTTTAAGGTGTAATCATGGGCATTTAGCCACTCAAAAGCCATTTCTAAGACAATTTTCCAAAAAATGTGCTTTAAGAGTCCTTAAAGCACAATTTGTGTTTAAGCTTGTTTTTGAGCTTGGTTTTCTTTGTAATTGATTTATCATGTCCATTATCATGTTAATAAGGTCTTATAATGATATTTGGGTGCTAATCAAAGTTACTCCAAGCTTAGAGCACATTTTTGCTTAAATTGCTCTTATGACGTTTTCTTGTTTTTTCTTTGGTTTAGATTGTCTACCAATCTTCCTAAGGCATGTTTTAGCCTTATTACATCATAATTTTATGTTTACTTATCATACTTAAGTTTGGGGTATTTCAATCTACCCCCCTTAAATGAACTTTGTCCCCAAAGTTCCCATGCATCTTATTTTATTATAATACATGCCTTACCTCATTCCATAGATCATGCTTATATGTACTTAAACTTATTGAATCATTAGTTCTGTCATATACTTATACTCAAATATCACACAACATGCTTAAGCATGTATAGCACTCAAAATTCTCTTTGTTGTATCCTTTCCATGTCACCGGTCAGAAGACGAAGGCTCATAGGTCCTCGGCTTCATGGGCGAGACTCAGTAAAAAGGAAGTACTTTTTATGAGGTCAAGTGAGGGTTAATTCCCTCTATTTGAAAATACAATCAACTCCAATTCCATTTTATTCTAATGCCTATATCCTTAACGTGATTTAATTGTGACCACTGGTATGGAGTTTTAGGAATCGTCCAACCCTGATGTGATCAGCATCAGTGTAGAACTATCCTTCCACTCTAATTTGTGTTTGGTTTCCCTTGATCCCTAGAAAATCAAGTTTCACCTCCCACGTCAATTTCAAACATCAAATAATTCACTCATTTCCAATTTTCTATCTTTTTAGTCTTTCTAGTCGTCATCAATACATCTCCAAGGTGTGGACTCGGTCCATCAAACATTCACAATTCATCTCTTAGTAATTACCTCAGGACTTTAACTCATACTAAGTTCTATATCGGTTTCATACCAGTTCTTACCATCTTATACGCATAGCATTACTATTTCCTACCTCATACTCATATTGAATAATGTCTCATGGTGTTATCTTATTCTTATCTCACATGTAGTTCCATACCGACTCATCTCATATATTCCTTAAGTCCCATTAATCCTCTTCACTAATTCTCTTAACTTGTACTCACACCGGAGTTAACAAGGTAGGTACTTAATACGTATGGTATTCGCATCTTTTGTAGTAACCATAACTAATCAAAACAAATTCTCATGTTCTTTTGTGCTATGCACTGTAGTTTATGTACTCAGTACTTAAACATACGCTAAGTGGTTTTCGCTCTACCCCCTTAAAATGGATTACGCCCGCGTAATCAACATTATATCATCCTTGAACACAGGTTCAAGATGTCTAATTCTCACCAAGCATTCTAGCTTCCATGTCATCTATCATACTTATAATTCGATCAGAGGGTCTCGACCATGTTACTGGCTTAGTCTCTGTATCGAGGATCCTTAACGGTACTTATACCATTTTCTTAACTTAGTTTGGTCTAACCTCAAAGGTTCTACAGTATTCTGTCGATAAGTCTTTTTTTTTTGTTCAATTGGAAGATGTGTGGTACATCATTCCTTTCCCGTTCATTAGGTATATGAAACTTTTAAGGTACCGGTCTGCTAGCTTCCGCTGCGCGACTCTGATAACCTTAGGCTTAGTTTACCTTTGTTATCCTTTTATAGTATTGTATATCCTTCTCCTACATGCTTACAATTTAGTACTAAAGGTCTCTCAATGGACACATGTTATCTTGATATATACACGGCCTTAATGAGTTGTAGCTTGTCTATCCATTCTCTCTAGAGATCTAACATTCATATTTTTAGTGTTCTCTCAAGTGTCTAAATCGTGCTTTCCAACTGACCTTTGATCTGAGGATGATTCTTAATCTGAAACTACTTTTTAGTGCTTATTACGATTTACAGTTTAATCTCTAGCGCCTTAAGACATGTCCAACGTCTGTACTTAATAATCCGTGCTCTTCGCACATCATAATTCTTAACTATTTTCTGTCTGAAATAAGTTCTCTGATTCCTTTGTGTCATTGGTTCAACCGAGTTTCTTATCTTCAACTGTTTGTGGTAGTAGCTGCTCTTGTCTGATCTTGCATCGTTGACCGTCGTACGGAGTCGACTACTTCCCGTGTTCCTTACACTACTCTTCTACATGCATGGGGTACCTTACTGGTACATTACTACTTACCCGGCTAACTCATAAATGAGTCTGCCAGGCCTACAAGCTCCTGTGGAGTGCGGTCGTCCCACATCTCGTTTTAGTATACTCATAGTGTCCGTCACACGTTTAGCTATCGCTAATTATTAAGCATTCTGATGTCGGTCTCCTCTTTCATCGTTCCATAATAACACTTATTATTATTCTTGAACTTAATCAAGGGAAATCCGTTTACCGTGTTCTTAGATATGGCATGCTCTAGCTTCTTTCTGTATTTCTTACTGACTCGGTCTCTTAGTAACTGAGGTCTTTTTCCATAGAGCCTCATATCTTGTTTCTTATGTTGATCTACTAGGAACGCACTTCCAGTTCCTTAAGGAATGGAAAGTGTGCTTCCTGTGAAATCTTACCTCGCCTGGTCTAGACTACTGGCATCAACGCACAGTTCGTCTACCATCTTATTTCCTTAATTACATCGGTATTACCTCGTAAATCTAATTGCCTCAGTCTCAATATTTGACAGCTTATACATAATGGTCGCTTTACTGCGCACCATGACTTAATCCACTTATATAGGTATTGTTCTATGGCTTCTGCTACCACGGTAGCTTGCCTTTCTCTGTTGCCATGGATGGTGCAACTCCTCAATCCCTTAGTCTAATGTCTTATCTTATACTCAATCCCTTCTTGGTGTAAACACACTGGGGATTCTCAATTCTGGGTGTATGGCGATTACCTTAACGTGTTATAAAATTATTGTCTCTTAATGCGAAGATGTTTTGCTTCCAATTTATGTTCATGTGTAGGTTAGTCCCTTTCACGTTCTTCCATCCCTTATAATGTTATTGACCAAGTAATATAACTGGTTACAGAAGAATTCATCCATTGAGTCACAAGCTCTTCTGAGCGTTGGTCACATGACGTGCCATGTTGTGCACTCACAACGTTTATCCCTAACGATTACTGATTCTTATTCTCGGGTGTTGGATATGAGGTCTGTCTATGCAGCCTTCCTTATTACTCAAGTGTATCTGGTATGTTCCAAGGAATTCTCAAGTTTTACGGTTTCCATTCTCTAATAAAAGAGTATTCTATCTCAAATACGTGAAAGCCCTTTTTGAGGGGTTTATTCCCGCTCATGGCCCCACAACAAGGAGAGGAATCCCCACCCTAAAAGGAATGGTTTGTTCTCCGCCCCTGTCAGTAGTGTTATCTCAATATTCTCATTGGTGCCCTTTCCAGGCAATTTTTCCACAATCAACTCGTAGGTTTTGTAACCTATTATATCGACGACTTATAATTCCTCCATGGCTTAAATAAGTCTTCTTATGCCTTCCTGTGCCTCGGGCTCTGTTGTGGATAACATCCTTGGTTCGTAGGCTCTTAGTGCTTAATGTCATTGAGTGAGAGCCGGTGTTCGGTTCTCTGCTTGTACTCCTACTTATCAGTTGGTTATCCTCATAGGTTTCTGGTTCTTTAAATTCTATCAACCGCTTGGTTACATCATTAAATGTAATACCGGGCTTCATGGTAAGTTGCTGCATCCTACTTCCTACTATGGAAGTTTATTCAGGTGACTTAGTGTCTTTGACAATACTGTCGTTTTCATAGACTTACGCGTTTTTAAACAATTATGGATTGGTTCGTATTAGGCATCTGCCTTACGGTGTCCCAGTTGGATATTTTTCCTATTATCATGTGATTCCATCTCAACGCTTTGTTCAAGTCTCGTTGACTACGCCACCCGTTGATGATTAATCATACTTGGATGTTAATGAGTTAGGCAAACAATACTAACCAGCATTTTTTAGTTTCGTTCTTCTCAACTATACCAATTTTGTGGTGTAATCCTTTGAGCTTCCCTTTATTGGGATTGTATGTCTTTAATCCTTAATAGGTTATAACTTAAGTTCGCTTCCTTTGTCCCTGTTTCCGAGGTTTACCAACACCTTCAATGAAGAATGTTTATTACTGGTATTCTTAATGGTCATTCAGGGAGTCTAATCCCATTCTTGTTGGAAGATGTTGTGTTATCAGTCTCCATTGTATCTTGTAATACACTCCTTGTATGTTATTACTTCACAGTGTTTTGCTCGGATCACTGGGCGATCTCTTAGGTTCTTCTCTTTGAGGTTTGGGATTGGTGTTCTTACCGTACTGTCAGTTGTTACTGTAGTAGGTTGTACCGTTGCTAAAATTTATATCGTTTAGTATTTCGCCCAAGTTCAGCTCCCGGCTGATTGGTGTGTCGACTCATCTCATCTTGGTCAGGCCGTAAGCCCTTTCCAAGGTCTCATTCTCCCGTTCTTATAGATTTGCAACCCGGTATTAATATGTATTACGATTATAATGTTCTACTATCTCGCCATGATAACTTCCCGTATAGCTTAACCGTGGTAGGACTTGCTACAGCAAGTGCGCCATACAAGATGGGTTGTTGGTACTGCGTACATTGGTAGTGATACTTCCTTCTAATCTCCATGTAATTGGTAGTCCTAGGGACTCCTTAGATGTTCTGTTGTTTTGGGTAACTGACCATCCAGCAGTTCCCGGGTTGTTTTGATAGTACTGTCACTTATCAGGGCGCTCTTCTTTCTGAGGGAACCCCTTGTTATTTACTTATGTCTTAATACTCGCTCTTGTTCCCACGTTCTGCCATGGTTACTAAGTACTAATTCTCCTTTAGGCACTACGTCGTAGTCCTATTTCAATATTCAACTTGTTCGTGTTTCCACAGTCGTTTGCGTCATGTCGGTCAGGTTTGTAACCTTTATAATTGAATAGGTGTTATCCCCAAAATCTTTACCCCTATTTGCACGAAAAGGGATATTTCTAGGGCTTTGAGGGGATAAGGTTCGTATGATCAGTGATAGCATGAAAACTGAGACAAGTGGTATATTTTACAAGAAGCTAAACTGGTAAGAGTATGATGGAGATACAAGAGGTTAATGGTTCGAGGCTAAATGACAAATAACTTGTGTTAGTTTTGGCTTTTGATTTAATTCTTCATTCTCTTTTTCCTTTTTATTTTCTAATTTTCAGAGTCACATTTTATTTGTAAAGTAGGAAATAAAAAAAACAAAAATACTTCTTTTCTTATTACTGTTAAGTTTATTTTCCTTCTAAAAAATCCAAAAAAGAAAAGAAAGATAACACTTGAAAAACCAAAATAATAATCGTAATCTCATCCCTTTCTTTAGTTGTTTTACACTCTCTTTTTTTTATCATTATCCATTCTTCTTAAATACAGCTTATTTAATTGTTTGCAAATAAATCAAAACAACAAAAAATCCATTCGCTTTATTTTCTTAACAAAAACTGTTTTTTTATTTCCCTTAGTTCTGTTACGTGATTATTGTTTCCCTCATTTTTTTTAGGCTATTTAATTTGTTTTTTTTTTTTACATTCATATTCCTTACTTTTCTACTGATTGTTTACTTGATTATTTTCAAAGTTTGAAAGTTTGTTACGTTGTTAAGATTTTGCAGCCTCTTACATACACCTCTTCTTCTATATAAAGTGACTACACATTGCACTATGGGAGAGGACAACTCATTATACACGCAGGGATTAGTGGAACATTTTCTTTCCTGGCGTTGCCAAGCTCCATGTATTACCCAACTCCATCTTGTGTTTCCTCTACTTTGCTCCATCTCATTGGCGCATCCAGTATTACCAAGCTCCACCCATGCCTTGACAATAAACGGTAGTTCGTCCCAGCCAGTATACTCACCGTGGCACATACGTTCCATCATCAATCCCGTTCAACCACCGTCATTTCATATATCACCATTATCATCCCCATCCTTGGTTATCTCTCGGTAGAACCTAACAATGTCATCTCGGTCGAAACGCCAGCCTTCGTCATCACCTTGTCCAGCTGTGGTTGTTGTGCTATTCATTGTCTTTATCGTTACCGGCGCGTACTGGATCAAATAACTTGTCACACGGTCTTCTGGTTACAGCCCTTGTTTGTGGTGGAAATACCTGCACTTATCTCTCGTTCAGCAGTCTCAATCCTGTTAAACAGCAACAATCTCTGCTCAACCATCTCGGTCAATATCTGGTAGTCCACCATTGAAAAAGATTGAAGCAACACCGCGTTGATGGTTATGCCTGCGCCATGCTGGTTGTTCGACAAAAGAACAAAAATTCAGAGCATACGATCTCTCAAACATCTTCTAGATGTTGTATTCAAGAAATGGAGAGGAATAGAACGAAGCAAACCGTCGCAAAACAAAAAGGGTGCCGATGGATCCTGTTCAGTCGCTGGAAGCTGGAAAAGGGTAGGGTATAACGACAATTGTAGGGAAAAAGTAACGAGGGTGCCATTAATGTCTTTATTCTTCGTTGCCTTGCTATCACCGTTCCCTATCGCCGCGATGAAATGAGTAGAGCGAAGGCTGCTACTCCTGGTCTGGTCAAGCGTAGGAAGCCATGGAGGGATATTGAAGACGAAAGCTCAGGAAAAAAGAAACAGAAAGGTACGATGCTTTCCTTTATTTTTCTTTGACATATTATTCTCACTTCAAAGCTAACCTCAAGTTTTGTTCCGGCTAGGATTTTACATTAGACAATTAGTGGTTTTATTTTTTTTAATTTACAACTTGATGTCGACCTTTGGTTTATTTGTTTAAGTGTTTATTGTAGTTAATCTAAGTTGTTTAATCACCGTTTTATTGTTTCTTTTTGTTACGGTTTAAATTCATTTTTTTAGAATTATTTGTCGTATTTTCCTTCTAATTTGTTTAAGTATTTATCTTAGCTAATTTAGATTAATTCATCACCGTTTTATAATTTCGTACGATTTAAATTCAATTCTGATATGAAATAAAATCATGCTCATCAGTGGATTACGAAAGTTCTAGTGTTTTTTTTGTTTTTCTTAATTTGATAATCTTTCGGGTTATGTTAGGATATATTTTGTTTTCTTTAAATTGATAGTGTTTTCTTTAGTTGTTTAATCACTCATCATTCAGGGCGTTATTTAGTCATTCGTTGAAATTTTGGCTAATCTTGGTTACATTGATATAAAGGATAATGTCATAATCACTTAGTCTTAGAGTTATAATAGTAAAGGAAAAGGAATGTATAAGGGTAATGAAGGAATCTGAACCTTTATAAATTTCATATCAAGCCCCCGGACCCATAGCTCTAAAAATTACAACATTTTCCTTTCCAAGTTTAAAAGGTCAAAACTTAGGTGGCGACTCTATTTAGGTTTGTGTGGGCCAGTTAGAATAATTGAACTTTAATTTTATAATTTCGGTTTATTTATTCTAATCGCAAATCAAACCTTGAAGCCTTAAGTTCGATACTTAAGGGTTTAAAACCCACGCCCACAATAGGGTTCGGAGTCGCTATTTCAGAATGGACTTTCCGGTAGTCTTAATTCTCAGGCTAGGTATTATCCCACTGTTATGCTCCTTCAGACTACTGTCCGGTATTCTTGTTGCTTCCGTTTTCCTCTCCACTGCACTCGTTGTGCTTTTCTTATCATTGGAATGGCAGGGTATCTCGACTGCGTAGCATGTCGACCCATGTTGCCGGTAATTACCATTTTCTTACTGGTAGAATTCCGTTGGCAGCGTCTATTTCCACGTTGCGCTCCAATTAAAACCTTCAAGTTCTCGTGAACTGTTGTACAACAAGATGTTTCTCGTATTGCTTACTGTTAACTAACTACCAGATCGGGTTTTCCCGAGTAAGAGAAGGCTTTCTTCTCTCTGGCGTTTTTCCCCGTAATTCAAGCAAGGGATGTGGAGGGCGGGTTTAGGTACTGTGGATATCCGGTAAACACCGGGAAGTACTAACTAACGCACCTCTCGCTCTATCACTCATCCCTTAACCCATAACTCAAGCACTAGCTCAGTATCCTCCTAAGTTCGGTAATTCCTATCATCAGAGCGTAACTACACTCTGATACCACTTTTTGTAACACCCCCTCCTAAGCCAATAGTTGTTATCGCAAACTAACAACACCTCATATGAAATCACAGCGAAATTTATCGTACTCCGGACCTTGCTACGGTCTGATTAACAGAAATAACCGAACATTAAAACTTACAACCGTCTAACCAAAATGTACACCGACTGAGTTTACAAGTATCTCCACAACCATATAACTCTCCACAAGTTTAAATATTAACAGACGGGTATACAAGCGCAACCCGTGCTCAAAAATAAACCCAACCTAAGTCTAACCGCCCCTACTCTCAAGGTGAGTCTTCATAGGACGCTTACCTACAAAATGTAAACAACAGCCCCCGAGGGGGTCAGCACCTTTGCTGGTACGATTCTCTTATGGCCCCCAAGCTAAGGGGGCTACGACGACTAATTGTCGATAGCATGGAGATTGATTAGATACACAACATAAATCAGAAGTGCAATAAACATTAATCCATATATGAACATTCATAGTTCAAACACAATGAACAGCTCGAAGGTGTTCCCTTAATAAGAGAGTTAATCAGTCCAACTTTACCTTACCTCAATCTTAATCCTAATCTTAATCACAATGTACAACCATTCTTTGAATAGAAATGCTTGTATCATTTCTCAATGTTTATTTTTGTCGGGTCAAAAGTAACCCTAACCAATGAGCTATTAACTCCATTGGTTGAATAAACAACTTATCTTAATTTTAGGATTTAGGTGATTCAACCGCACCATCTTAATCTGCCCCCTACCTTGGACAGAAATCCAAGGTAGCTGAGTCGACTTTCGACCCTAGGCAACAAGTCCGAGGACAAGTCCTTAAGCGGAAGTCGGATCTGATTCAGATACCGACCCCCTTTCCTTTACATGCATGACCGGAGTCAGTCCCGGTTTCCTCACTCGCCTTAAGTTCCAGTTAGTGAAAATCTAATAAACCAAGTGTTAGTTAAACTTTCATGGGTATTCGCCAACTATTATAGAAGTGTAATTCCTCATCTCATTCCAATGTGTACTAATCTTGGTTAGTAACTAATCTCAAGTCATGTGTGTTAGTATAAGGAAAACACACACACAATGAGTGCAATAAATCCGGTTGCATGCTTTATCTTGTTTTAGTTATAGCAACAAACAGATAGCACACAAGCCGAGGGACACCTCGTTAGCAAGCAGGTCACAAGAAAACCATACCGTACCCCGTCGATTGTTCGGTTGCTTATTCTCCTCCGGAGTCCAAATACTCAAACCCTAAAACATTCATCCAATTAAGGTTGTTAATTACTTCCAATTTACATAACTTACTTAGCCACTAATGATCCCCATCTAAAACAACTTAAGTTCTTGTAAACTTAACCTTAAACACTTAAATCCTTTACTTAACTTAATCTCTCAAATCCTTATATACTTACCTTTCTAATAATCACCACCCTTCTAATCGTGGACTACTAATATCACCCTTTCTTTTCTGTTTTTTTTTCTGACCGACCCACCGACTGACCCAGCCCCTGGATAGGTCGAAGTCAGAAACCCGATTTTGCAGATTTTAGCCCGACCGACCCAACGCCGTGGGTAGGTCGAAGTCAGAAGCGCTCTATTTAACTCGTTTAAACTCCGTTCTTCTTCCTGTTTCTTCCCTAATCTTTTCACATGTTTCGTAAACATGTTTAACCACCTTAAACACTCTTAAAACCTACTTAAATCATTGGTTAAATTCATCAACCAAGTCCTTGTTCAATTCCACCAATTTCAATTTCCATTTTCAACACTTATGCATACTAGTGCATCTTCAACCTCTATTCTTATCCAATCTTTTCCTAACCATTCCACATGTTTCCCCACATGTTTTAACATCATTTAAACACCTTAATACCTTCTTAAACCATCCAACAATCTCCTTAAACATTTACTCTAATTCTTACTAAATTCTTACACTTAACACTTGATTCCTTACACTTCCAACTTGTAATTTTGCCTAAGACCTCAACTAATCTTAATGTCTCTTCACAACCATCTTAACTACTCCTCAAGCATCATTATGCATAACCATTTTCTTTACTCAAACTTCTCAAAGTTCTCAAAGTCATATTGCATTTCCATGCATAATTTCCTCTCTTTTACACTTACTATTGATCACTCCTAAACTTGTACCTACCTATACATTTCTTGCCATCCTTTTTACTCCCTAACATTGTTCTTCATTTACCTTGACCATGCTATACCCTCCTTAGACATTTCCATCTCCTTTACACAACTTACTTACCATTCTCATTATCTTACACTCTTATACATTCCTAGTCGTCCCCTTGACAACTTACTACATTCTATTATTGTTTTTCACCTCCATCACCCAAGTCCACTCATTACCATCCAAACTATAACCTTATTAATCCACGTTTTGCATCTTCACCACTTACACAAGCTACCCAAAAATTCTCATTGTTTTATTCTCTAATTCATACCTAAATCATCTTAAAACATTATACACCATTTCCTCCAGATTTAGTACAAGTCTTGACATTCCTCATACCATGATTTTGGTGTGTTTAATACCCCCATCTATCCTCTAATTCCTCCTAGACAACTCTAGGTCATTCTAATCCTCAAGATTACCTTTGTTAACTCATTTTCACTCAAATTTCCTTTAATGACTCCTAGTAAATCCTAGGTCACATTAATTCACAACAACGACTTAAACACTTTGTTTTCTACTCAAATTTCGTCATAGCTCCTCTAGTACATTATCATACCCATATGCATAGTTTTTCTCATTCAATCATCTCACAGACATAAATTCTTTTTCTCATCATATTTCTCACCCAAATCAACTCATCCATAACAAACTCAATATAGCGCAATAATCTTAAATTGCATAGCACTAAGGCTCTTAAATGATATGGCTCTTAGGCCCTTAAATGACTTAAACTTAAACACTGAATTTCCCACATATAAAAGCTTTCAACCTACAAATACACACAACAATGCTCCCATAGCAATATAAGGGTTCTCATAATTCACCTTACACTTATCTTACTAAATCATTTCTCATTGGCTCTTTAATCACAAGTTCACAAGCTTGTTCATATTATTTTCCTATGTTATACAACCCATTACATAATGTGAGCTTTAAGCTACATTTAGTACTTATCTAAATACCACCCCTTAAACAATAAACCACCAAAAGGTAAGTTATTTACCTTGTTTTCCATACTTTCTCTCAACTTCCTCCTTAGGTTTCCTTGAATGTTTCTCAGCCAAGGACTTCAATTCCATTGCCAATGTTCTAATCCACATTCAAATAATCTAATGAGGGATAAGCATCATGCCTAAACTCATGGAACTCATTCTTAGGTCAAAAATATGTGTTTTAAAGCTTAAAAGTGGATGATTACCTTTGAATTTTGGAATGGTGCAGACGTTATATGGTGAGTGGTTAAACTGGTGTGAAATTAAAAGAAAAGAAATTAAAAACTCAAAATAAACGTCGGGCTGCAAACAAATCCCGGTCGTGGTAGTATAGTGAATTGTAAGCGACCGGATGTCGAACCGTGAGACTAATGTACATATAATAGTACCTAAGCGTGTCACTAAAAGGGGGGATTAATTGACTTGTATATGAATAAAAAGGACAGATAAAATAAACTAAGTTAACAGATAAATTAAATGGAACTCTGGGTCAGGTTATTATAATCTGCATAATTAAGCTATCTCTACTGGTTTAATAATTTGGCAAGGTTCCTGTAATTATCTTAAGGACTAAGTCATAGCCTCATAAGAACTCGTTCACCTGTAATGCAAGGTCCGATGAAAACTCAAGCAAAAGCCTGCAAACGGCAGAGGAGTGTTGAGGAATTACATTTGCAACTGAATACTAACTTATTAAATCATAACAAGTTTCCTCCAGTTTTACGTCTTAATTAACCTATCTATTTATCACCGGTCTGATCAAAATAGACTTAGGAAAGCAATTTAATAAACTCATGACATTTATTAAAAAGGTGCGAGATAACCTTTAAAACGTAACAAACTATATTTAAATAAACCAGTAAAAATAATGCATAATTAATACAAGCACATAATAACCATTCCCAGAGTATACGTAACTAGCCTAACATATTAAATAGAAAAACAGAAACAAGAGTAATAGAAATCATCTGTAATCACTCCAGCTCGCTCTGCTATTTTGTATACGTGGGACTAGAGGTGAATATGGTGGAAAGTGAAATAAAAATGGAGAAGGCGGGAGGAGAGATGAGATGAAGTGAGATGAACGTGTGATGTGTGGTGAAGTGGTACGGTGATGGATTGTATGGGTGGTGGATGTATTTCTTGAGGAGAAGGCTCGTGGGTTTATATAGAGAAAGGAAGAGGCAGCAGAGAAGATAGACAGACGCGTGAGCAAGTTGAGGAATTGATTGAGGCGGTGGAAGCTCACTGATTGCTTCATTGATTGCAGGGGACAGAGTTCACGCGTGAGGAATTTAAGCGCCGACTGGTAATGGATATGGTAGCAAGTTGCAGACAGTCGGCGCGAAGAAGAAAACTGTTTCGCGACTGATTTTAGTCTTACCGCCTGATCAACCGCCTGGTTTTCATGCGGTTTAGATGTTGTCCGCTGCTGTGTTGTCCGCCTTGGCTACCGCCCAAGTCTCATGCGGTTGCAGCACTTATGTCCGCCTTGGCTACCGCCCAAATGCCATGCGGTTGTCTTGTTTAATTCATGCGGTTTGTATGTTCCTTGTCCGCCTAACATCCTCCTTTTGTCCGCCTATTTATAAGGCGGTTGCAGTGTTTTTGTCCGCCTATAATTTAGGCGGTTGCTCATGCGGACACACCTCTGTGTGTGCTTCACGCGTGACTTCCTCGTGCCTCTCTTTTAATCCTTTACAATATGTAATTATTTGGCATTTTTCCTACATTTTAACACATATAATACATCAGTTAATATAACAAAATAATTATAGGAAAAACCCAAGATAAGTGAGAAACATTACTAAAAATGCTGCAATTTATAAGGTGATTAAACCTTAATAAGTCTATATGTTTTGCACTTATCAAACTTCCTCACACTTGACTTTTGCTTGTCCTCAAGCAAATAAGGAATATAATTATCTCTAAGCCATAGTAATAAAACAAGATTAAATAAGTGTAGAAGGGAATTTAGACAAAGTGACAATTGAAAGAATAATTCTGCTCTTAGAAGTAGGTTTTTATAAACAGTGAAGAAGAACAATTAAATAAAAGCATAGAAAAACTAGACTGCAGAAAACAAGTTAGATTAACCTGGGATTTTCAACCAATTTCATTCTCTAACCCGGGATGACAAGGGGTGTGAAGTAATGCCTTATTCCGCAATACCTTTCAACACCACATACTCATGTTTATAAATATAAATTGCAATTTTTCATCTTCTTTTTTTTGAATGCAAAAATTGTATATAGAACATACAAATTTTTTTTTAAATTGCATTATTTTTCTGTACCCCAGACTTTTCTCTCTATCCTTGTAGCGGTGTTGGGTCTTCTATCCCAGATCACGAGACCTTAGGTAGATAGGTGTTAAAGCACCCCGAAGAACTTAATAACCGGATAGACGAGGCCTGTTTTGGTTTAGAAAAATTCATAAACAGCGGAGTACCTTGTCTTTATCATTTTCTTTCCTTGACTTTCCACATATTTCCATAATCCCAAGCTAAACTAAATTGGTTTTCACAATTAGCAGATCTATCATTTTTGAGTGGAAACAGAGTATTTTGATGGAAAATAATTTTATACAAACTCCTTTAAATAAAACCATCTTTCAGCTGTCACTTGACATAATTTCAGACACTTCTACAATTATTTTATCTCATTTTTTTCATTCTTTTTTATACAGGCAATTAGAGTAGCTAAAAGCGAGTGTGGCGTTATCGAACAACTGTCATATTTTCAGGGAAAGGTCTCTCTCCTTCCTCACACTTAAGAGGAGCAATGTCCTCATTGATCAGAATTAAATCAAGAAAAGGACCTTTCAAAATATGACAGACTCATAAAGGATTAATTATTAATATAATAAAGGAAGAACTGAAAACTCCCCTTGATTGTAGGTTGAGGAAGGTGTCCTTCCTCACACTTAAGCTTTGGTAGGGGTGAGACGTTCCTCACACTTAAGTTCAGCCGTCGATATGTGTAAGATGTTCCTGTAATAATATTCTAAACAGCCAGAAGAACTCAAGTTAATTCTCCTCGTTCTCTCTCCTTTCTTTCTTTATTTATAAAAAACAAAACATATATAGGAATAATTATAAAACAAAAATAGTAGGAAAATAAAATGTAACCACTGGGTTGCCTCCCAGTAAGCTGCCCGTATTTATAGTCTTTGGCTAGACTCCCGCTTCGTTATCCTGGATCAAAAATATAAGTAGACAACAATTCTGCCAGGATAACAAAGTTGGCAGTAATTAAAAGCAAACCACCTGGATCAAAACAAAACGTTACTTCGGCAAATAAAATAGGAAAATGAATACTCCACAAAACCTGGTGTTTGAGGAGGTACTGCCGGTAACGTAGTTCTAACAGAAGATCCGGCGGTGGTGCTTTGTCTTCCTCTATTTGGAGGATGTAAAAATCCTCCTCTTGTAGGTGAGGCTCACAGAAAGAACGCTGATCAATATCATCTTCAGAGAGAGTTAATTCTTCGAAGGTGATAATGGCGTTTTGTTTGGATAAATTGGCGGGAGGTGATGGCAATTCCTTCTCTTCATTTTCGAGGATATAAATATCCTCATCTTCTGGGTATATTACAGAGAAGGAGGGAAAATAGCGGTATTTGATTTCAGAGGGAGGGATCTCCACGAATGGCTCGTCTGTAGTGGGGTGTTCTACCTCTTGAACAGTTTCGCTCTTTGGTTGCTGCTGTTGCTGAGCGATTCTTTCCAGGTAGTCTGGTTTATCTTCTAACCAGAGTTGCTCTTGAAATATGAGACAATCCTCATAATCATGAGCTCCCCCACATACAGAGCAGTATAAATCCTGCCAATATTCAAACGCTTCTTCCATTTGCCGTGTACAGATTTTTTTTTTTGAATTTTCGTAAATAAAACGAAACTACTGATACAGGTTAGAAAATATACACAATAATAATATAAACAAAATAAAATAAAAAAGATGATTAATATAAACAACAAAATAATATAAACAAAATATTCTAATATAACAAGTGAATAATCCGGGGCTTAGGGACTAGAATAAATCTAGTCCCCGGCAACGGCGCCATTTTGCAGACGTTATATGGTGAGTGGTTAAACTGGTGTGAAATTAAAAGAAAAGAAATTAAAAATCAAAATAAACGTCAGGCTGCAAACAAATCCCGGTCGTGGTAGTATAGTGAATTGTAAGCGACCGGATGTCGAACCGTGGGACTAATGTGCATATAATAGTACCTAAGCGTGTCACTAAAAGGGGGGATTAATTGACTTGTATATGAATTAAAAGGACAGATAAAATAAACTAAGTTAACAGATAAATTAAATGGAACTCTGGGTCAGGTTATTATAATCTGCATAATTAAGCTATCTCTACTGGTTTAATAATTTGGCAAGGTTCCTGTAATTATCTTAAGGACTAAGTCATAGCCTATAAGAACTCGTTCACCTGTAATGCAAGGTCCGATGAAAACTCAAGCAAAAGCCTGTAAACGGCAGAGGAGTGTTGAGGAATTACATTTGCAACTGAATACTAACTTATTAAATCATAACAAGTTTCCTCCAGTTTTACGTCTTAATTAACCTATCTATTTATCACCGGTCTGATCAAAATAGACTTAGGAAAGCAATTTAATAAACTCATGACATTTATTAAAAAGGTGCGAGATAACCTTTAAAACGTAACAAACTATATTTAAATAAACCAGTAAAAATAATGCATAATTAATACAAGCACATAATAACCATTCCCAGAGTATACGTAACTAGCCTAACATATTAAATAGAAAAACAGAAACAAGAGTAATAGAAATCATCTGTAATCACTCCAGCTCGCTCTGCTATTTTGTATACGTGGGACTAGAGGTGAATATGGTGGAAAGTGAAATAAAAATGGAGAAGACGGGAGGAGAGAAATGAGATGAACGTGTGATGTGTGGTGAAGTGGTACGGTGATGGATTGTATGGGTGGTGGATGTATTTCTTGAGGAGAAGGCTCGTGGGTTTATATAGAGAAAGGAAGAGGCAGCAGAGAAGATAGACAGACGCGTGAGCAAGTTGAGGAATTGATTGAGGCGGTGGAAGAACATTTATTGCGTTTGATTGCAGCTCACTGATTGCTTCATTGATTGCAGGGGACAGAGTTCACGCGTGAGGAATTTAAGCGCCGACTGGTAATGGATATGGTAGCAAGTTGCAGACAGTCGGCGCGCGAAGAAGCCTGATCAACCGCCTGGTTTTCATGCGGTTTAGATGTTGTCCGCTGCTGTGTTGTCCGCCTTGGCTACCGCCCAAGTCTCATGCGGTTGCAGCACTTATGTCCGCCTTGGCTACCGCCCAAATGCCATGCGGTTCTCTTGTTTAATTCATGCGGTTTGTATGTTCCTTGTCCGCCTAACATCCTCCTCTTGTCCGCCTATTTATAAGGCAGTTGCAGTGTTTTTGTCCGCCTATAATTTAGGCAGTTGCTCATGCGGACACACCTCTGTGTGTGCTTCACGCGTGACTTCCTCGTGCCTCTCTTTTAATCCTTTACAATATGTAATTATTTGGCATTTTTCCTACATTTTAACACATATAATACATCAGTTAATATACAAAATAATTATAGGAAAAACCCAAGATAAGTGAGAAACATTACTAAAAATGCTGCAATTTATAAGGTGATTAAATCTTAATAAGTCTATATGTTTTGCACTTATCAAATGGCTTTGGTAATGAAGCAAGGAAAGACCTCCCCAAGTCTTTTGAACAATGAATAAAGGCTAGAAGATGAAGTAAACAAGCCATATTAAGAGGCAAATTTTTGGAACTAATGGAAAAGGATGGAAAAGATGATTTTTCTTTCACTTTCCTTACCTTGAATAAATCAAGAACCAAATGAGCTCTTCAAACTTGATTTTACCCCTTCAATGGAGTTTCTCCATGGCACAAAACTTGAGCTTTTGAAGATTTGAAAAGATACAATGAAAGAGCTTGCTCTAACTAAGAGTAATCTATGCTCACTTTTTGATTTGGAGCTAAAATGAGTATTTGGTGAGCAAATGAAGGTGGAGGTTCCATGGCTGGATAAAGAACAGTTTTGGAGCAGAGGGCGGAAGGAGAAAATGGTGGGGAAGGTTTGAAATGAAGAAGAGAGGAGAGAGAGAAGGTATAAGAAGATATTTTGCTTTTAAAAAGGTAAATAGTCTTTTTCACTTACTTTCTCTTCTTTTCTTATTTTGATGAAGCCTATGGTGACTCATCACCTTAAAAACCGTCCCCCCTCTCATCCACTTAGATATTTAGGTGTTGTTTGACCATTGACCACACAAGAAAGTCATTTGACTTATTTTGGGCACTATTCATAATTAGTGCACAAATTTATGAAATTTTTGATTTCTCATTGATTTAGACTTCCTAATGTGATATTAATTTGTACACATGTTGATTAAGGTGTAATCATGGGCATTTAGCTACTCAAAACCCATTTCTAAGACATTTTTTCAAAAAATGTGCTTTAAGAGTCCTTAAAGCATAATTTGTGTTTAAGCTTGTTTTTGAGCTTGGTTTTCTTGGTAATTGATTTAAAATGTCCATTAGCATGGTAATAAGGTCTTATAATGATATTTGGGTGCTAATCAAAGTTACTCCTAGCTTAGAGCACATTTTTACTTAAATTGCCCTTATGGCGTTTTCTTGTTTTTTCTTTGGTTTAGATTGTCTACCAATCTTCCTAAGGCATTTTTTAGCCTTATTACATCATAATTTTATGTTTACTTATCATAATTAAGTTTGGGGTATTTCAATCTACCCCCCTTAAATGAACTTTGTCGCCAAAGTTCCCATGCATCTTATTTTATTAGAATACATGGCTTACCTCATTCCATAGATCATATAATCATGCTTATATGTCTTAACTCACTTTTGACTCATTAGTTTGTCATTCTTATACTAAATATCACCAACTGCTTAGCATGTATTGCACTCAAAATTCCTTGTTGTATCCTCCCCTGTCACCGGTCAGAAGATGAAGGCTCATAGGTCCTCGGCTTCATGGGCGAGACTCAGTTAAAAGGAAGTCCTTTTTACGAGGTCAAGTGAGGGATAATTCCCTCTATTTGTAACAATCAACTCCAATTTCGTTTTATTCTAATGTCTCTATCTTTAACGTGATTTAATTGTAATCACTGTAGGGAGTTTTAGGAATCGTCCAATCCAGATGTGATCAGCATCAGTGTAGAACTATCCTTCCACCCCAATTTGTGTTTGGTTTCCCTTGATCCCTAGAAAATCAAGTTTCACCTCCCACGTCAATTTCAAACATCAAATAATTCACTCATTTCCAATTTTCTATCTTTTTAGTCTTTCTAGTCGTAATCAATACATCTCCAAGGTGTGGACTCAGTTCATCAAACATTCTCAACTCATTTCTTAGTAATTACCTCAGGACTTTAACTCCTACTAAGTTCTATATCGGTTTCATACCAGTTCTTAACATCTTATACCGCATAGCATTACTATTTCCTACCTCATACTCATATTGAATAATGTCTCATGGTGTTATCTTATTCTTATCTCACATGTAGTTCCATACCAACTCATCTCTCATATATTCCTTAAGTCCCCCTAATCCTCTTCACTAATTCTCTTAACTTGTACTCACACCGGAGTTAACAAGGTAGGTACTTAATACGTATGGTATTTGCATCTTCTGTGCGCAATTACCATAACAAATCTCAAAATGTTTATGTAAACCAAATTCTCATGTTCTTTTGTGTTATGCACACCGTAGTTTATGTACTCAGTACATAAACATACGCTAAGCGGTTTTAGCTCTACCCCCCCCCCCCCCTTAAAATGGATTACGCCCACGTAATCAACATTATATCATCCTTGAACATAGGTTCAAGATGTCTAATTCTCACCAAGCATTCTAGCTTCCATGTCATCTATCATACTTATAATTTGATCAGAGGGTCTCGACCATGTTACTGGCTTAGTCTCTGTATCGAGGATCCTTAACGGTACTTATAGCATTTTCTTAACTTAGTTTGTGTAACCTCAAAGGTTCTACAACATTCTTTCGATAAGTCTTATATTTGTTCAATTGGAAGATGTGTGGTACATCATTCTTTTCCCGTTCATTAGGTATATGAAACTTTTAAGGTACCGGTCTGCTAGCTTCCGCTGCGCGACTCTAATAACCTTAGGCTTAGTTTTCCTTTCTTATCCTTTTATAGTATTGTATATCCTTCTCCTGCATGCTTACAATTTAGTACGCTAAAGGTCTCTCAACGGACACATGTTATCTTTATATATACATGGCCTTAATGAGTTGTAGCTTGTCTATCCATTCTCTCTGGAGATCTAACGTTCATATTTTTAGTGTTCTCTCAAGTGTCTAAATCGTTCTTTCCAACTGACCTTTGATCTGAAGATGATTCTTAATCTGAAACTATTGTTTAGTGCTTATTACGATTTACAGTTTAATCTCTAACGTCTTAAGACATGTCCAACGTCTGTACTTAATAATCCGTGCTCTTCGCACTTCATAATTCTTAACTATTTTCTGTCTGCAATGAGTTCTCTATTCCATTGTGTCGTTTGTTCAGCTGAGTTTCTTATCTTTAACTGTTTGTGGTAGTAGCTACTCTTGTCTGATCTTGCGTCGCTGACTGTGGTACGTAGTTGACTACTTCCCGTGTTCCTTACACTACTCGTCTACATGCATGAGGTACCTTACTGGTACATTACTACTTACCACCCGGCTAACTCATAAATGAGTCTGCCAGGCCCGCAACCTATTGTGGAGTGCGGTCGTCCCATATCTCGTTTTAGTATACTCATAGTGTCCGTCACACGTTTAGCTATCGCTAATTATGAAGTATTCTATTGTCGGTCTCCTCTTTCATCGTTCCATAATAACACTTATTTTCTTCTTGAACTTAATCAAGGGAAATCCATTTACCATGTTCTTAGATATGGCGTGCTCTAGCTTCTTTCTGTATTCCGTACAGACTCGGTCTCTTAGTAACTGAGGTCTCTTTCCATAGAGTCTTTTATCTTGTTTCTTATGTTGATCTACTAGGAACGCACTTCCAGTTCCTTAAGGAATGGAAAGTGTGCTTCCTGTGAAATCTTACCTCACCTGGTCTAGACTACTGGCATCAACGCGCAGTTCGTCTACCATCTTATTTCCTTACTTATATCGGTCTTAGCTCGTAAATCTAATTGCCTCAGTGTCAATATTTGACGGCTTATACATAATGGTCGCTTTACTGCGCAATATGACTTATATCCACTTATATAGGTATTGTTTTATGGCTTCTGCTACGATGGTAGCTCGCCTTTCTCTATTGCCCATTGATGGTGCAACTCCTCAATCCCTTAATCTAACCTCTTATCTTATACTCAATCCCTTCTTGGTGTAAACACACTGGGGGTTCCCAATTCTGGGTGTATGGCGATTACCTTACCGTGTTATAAAATTACTGTCTCTTAATGCAAAGATTTTTTTCTTTCAATTCTTGTTAATGTGTAGGTTAGTCCCACTCACGTTCTTCCATCCCTTATGATGTTATTTACCAAGTAATTTAACTGGTTACAAAAGAATTCATCCATTGAGTCACAAGCTCTTCTGAGTGTTGGTCACATGACGTGCCATGTTGTGCACTCACAACGTTTATCTCTGACGATTACTGATTCTTATTCCCGGATGTTGGATATGAGGTCTATCTATGCAGCCTTCATTATTACTTAAGTGTATCTGGTACGTTCCAAGGAAATCTCAAGGTTTACAGCTTCCATTCCCTAATAAAAGAGTATTCTATCTTAAATACGTGAAAGCCCTTTTTTGAGGGGTTTATTCCCGCTCATGGCCCCACAACAAGGAGAGGTATCCCCACCCTAAAAAGAATGATTTGTTCTCCGCCCCTGTTAGTAGTGTTATCTCAATATTCTCATTGGTGCCCTTTCCTAGCAATTTTTCCACAATCAACTGATAGGTTTTGTAACGGATTATATCTACGACTTGTAGTTCCTCCATGGCTTAAATAAGTCTTCTTATGCCTTCCTGCGCCTCGGGCTCTGTTGTAGTTAACATCCTTGGCTCGTAGGCTCTTAGTGCTTAAGGTCATTGAGTGAGAGCCGGTGCTCGGTTCACTGCTTGTACTCCTACTTAACTGTTAGTTATCCTCATTGGTTTCTGGTTCTTTAAATTCTATCAACCGCTTGGTTACATCATTAAATGAAGTACCGGGCTTCATGGTAAGGTGCTGCATCCTACTTCCTGCAATGGAATTTTATTCAGGTGATCTAAGGTTACTTAGTGTCTTTGACAATACTGTCGTTTTCATAGACTTGTGCGTTTTAAAATAATTATGGATTGGTTCGTATTAGGCATCCACCTTACGGTGTCCCAGTTGGATATTTATCCTATTATCATGTGCTTCCATCTCATCGCTTTGTTCAACTCTCGTTCACTACGCCACCCGTTGATGATTAATCATACTTGGGTGTTAATGAGTTAGGCAAACTATACTAACCGTCATTTTTGAGTTTCGTTCTTCTCAACTATAGCAACTTTTGTGGTGTAATCTTTTGAGCTTCCCTTTATTGGGATTGTATGTCTTTAATCCTTAATAGGTTATAACTTAAGTTCACTTCCTCTGTCCCTGTTTCCGGGGTTTACCAACACCTTCAATGAAGAATGTTTATTACTGGTATTCTTAGTGGTCATTCTGGGAGTCTTATCCCGTTCTTGTTGGAAGACGTTGTGTAATCAGTCTCCATTGTATCTTGTAATACATTCCTTGTATGTTATTACTTACACAGTGTTTTGCTAGGATCACAGGGCGATCTCTTAGGTTCTTTCTTTGAGGTTCGGGATTGGTGTTCTTACCGTAATATCAGTTGTTACTGTAGTAGGTTGTACCGTTGCTAAAATTTATATCGTTTAGTATTTCGCCCAAGTTCAGCTCCCGGCTGACTGGTGTGTCGACTCATCTCATCATGGTCAGGCCGTCAGCCCTTTCCAAGGTCCATCTTCTCTCGTTCTATGGATTTGCAACCCGGTATTAATATGTATTACGATTATAACGTTCTACTATCTCGCCATGATGGCTTCCAGTATAGCTTAACCGTGGTAGCACTTGCTATAGCAAGTGCGCCATGCAAGATGGGTTCTTGGTACTGTGTACATTGGTAGTGATACTTCCTCCTAATCTCCATGTAATTGGTAGTCCTCAGGACTCCTTAGATGTTCTCTTGTTTTGGGTAACTGACCATCCGGCAGTTCCCAGGTTGTTTTGACAGTACTGTCACTTATCAGGGCGCTCCTCTTTCGGGGAACCCCTTGTTATTTACTTATGTCTTAATCCTCGCTCCTGTTCCCACGTTCTGTCGTGGTTACTAAGTACTAATTCTCCTTTAGGCACTACGTCGAAGTCCTATTTCAGTATTCAACTTGTTCGTGTTTCCATAGTCGTTTGCGTCTTGTCGGTTAGGTTTGTAACATTTCTCATTGTATGGGGTTTGGAGTCCCCGTTTCAGACTGGACTTTTCAGTAGTCTTAATTCTCAGGCTAGGTATTATCCCACTGTTATGCTCCTTCGGACTACTGTCCGGTATTCTTGTTGCTTCCGTTTTCCTTTCCACTACACTCGTAGTGCTTTTCTTATCATTGGTATGGCGGGGTATCTCGAATGCGTAGCATGTCGACCCATGTTGCCAGTAATTACCGTTTTCTTACTGGTAGAATTCCGTTGGCAGCGCCTATTTCCACGTTGCGCTCCAATTAAAACCTTCAAGTTCTCGTAAACTGTTGTACAACAAGATGTTTCTCGTATTGCTTACTGTTAAATAACTACCAGATTAGGTTTTCCCGAGTAAGAGAAGGCTTTCTTCTCTCTGGCGTTTGTTCCCCGTAATTCAAGCAAGGGATGTGGAGGGCAGGTTTAGGTACTATGGATATCCGGAACAATGGGAAGTCCTAACTAACACACCTCTCGCTCTATCACTCAACCCTTAACCCATAACTCAAGCTCTAACTCGGTATCCTCCTAAGTTCGGTAATTCCTGTCATCAGAGCGTAACTACGCTCTGATACCACTTTTTGTAACACCCCGTCCTAAGCCAATCGTCGTTATCGCAAACTTAACAACTCCTTATATGAAATCACAGCGGAATTTATCGTACACCCAGACCTTGCTACGGTCTGATTAACAGAAATAACCGAACTTTAAAACTTACAAACGTCAAACCAAAATGTACACTAACTGAGTTTACAAGTATCTCCACAACCATATAACTCTCCACAAGTTTAAATATTAACAGACAGGTGCACAAGCGCAACCCACGCTTAAAAATAAGCCCAACCTAAGTCTAACCACCCCTACTCTCAAGGTGAGTCTTCATAGGACGCTTACCTGCAAAATGTAAACAACAGCCCCCGAGGGGGTCAGCACCTTTGCTGGTACAATTCTCTTATGGCCCCCAAGCTAATGGGGCTATGACGACTAATTGTCGATAGCATGGAGATTGATTAGATACAAAACATAAATAAGAAGTGCAATAAACATCAATCCACATATGAGCATTCATAGTTCAAACACAATGAACAGCTTGAAGGCGTTCCCTTAATAAGAGAGTTAATTAGTTAACTCCTTAAGTTATGTTTCCTCTTAATCATAGTCCAACCTTACCTTACCTCAATCTTAGTCCTTATCTTAGTCTCAATGTGTAACACTCCAACTCAATCCAATTGTGGTCTTGCAACTTAACAGCATATATACATACATGTCACAGCGGAATTCTTTACAATCCAGAACCTTGCCACGGTCTGACTGCAGAATATACCGAACATTAGTCTAACAACCTTAACCATTTGCATAACCTTCTTACAATCCACTCACAACCTATACATCTTACTGACCCAATTGCCATACGAGTGTACAGGCACAACTCGTAGGTCATACTTAATCCTTAACACTTGTACTCCTTCTTACTCTCGCGACGGCCGCCTCCTGATGTTCACCTGTGTAGTAAAAAGAAGCCCCCGAGGGGGTCAGCACGAATGCTGGTACGATCCTCTCATGGCCCCCAAGCTAACGTGGCTACGACGACTAATTGTCGATAGCATGGAGGTTGATTAGATGCACAACATAATAGAAAGTGCAGTAAACAACAACTCAGATATGAACAATCAAAGTTCACACACAATGAACGACTTAAATGCGTTCCCTTAATTAGAGAGTTGGTTATTTAACTCCTTAAGTAATGTTCCCTCTTAATCTCAGTCTTATCTTATACTTAGAAACAACCATCCTTTAATAAGGAGTGGATGTCACTTATCTTAATCTTAGTTATACAAACCATCCTTTAAAGGAGAATGGTTGCAACTTATCTTAACCTTACCTTAATCTTAATCTTAACAATACAAACCATCCTTTAAAAAGGAATGGTTGTAACTTATCTCAGTCTTAGAATACAAACCATTCTTTAAATAGAAATGGTTGTATCTTATCTCAAACCTTATCTCAATCTTATCTCAGTTAAGTCAACCGTTCTTTAATTAGAATGGTTGTACCTTAATCCATTTTTTATCTGTCGGGTCACATAACCCTAACCAATGAGTTATCAGCTCCATTGGTTTACATAAACAATATTTATTAGAATTAGTTGGGCATTTAGGTAGATCCCACTACACCATCTCAGTATGCCTCCCTCCTAAAACAAGAAGTCCGAGGAGGTCGAGTCTATATGTCGACTCTAGGTGACGAGTCCGAGGACAAGTCATCTTTGGAAGACGGTATTTGATAAGGATACCGACTTCCCCCAATACACATGTGCCGGTACCATTCCGGATTCCTCACTCAAGTTCAGTTAGTAATAGTCTCAAGACCATGTTTGTTGGTTAACCTCTTTCGGTTCATATCGTCCCTCATTAGGGGGCGTTCCTTAGTCTCACTCAATTCCTTACTAAACATTGGTTAGTAAGTTCTCACGGTATGTTGTGTTAGTTTTCAAACATCACACAACAAAACAATATATATAATATGTTCCGGTTGCATGCTTTATCTTGTTTAGTGAGCACACAAAACAAATAGCACACAAGCTGAGGGACACCTCGTTAGCAAGCAGGTCACAAGAAGAAACAACTGTACCGTTCACCGTTGGTCGTTCGGCTGCTTACTCTCTTCCGGAGTCCAAACTCCCAAGTCCTAAAACATTCATTCAGTGTTAGGTTGTTAATCACTTAACTTAATATGACTTACTTAACTTGTTTAACTTACTTCATTCCTTAATGATCCCCACCTAACACCTCTTAGGTCTTACACTTAATCTTACAACTTAATCTCAAACTTTCAAGTTTATACTTAACTTAACTTACTCTCTTAAGTTCTTAGGGTCTCAATCATTACTACCCTACCAAAGGCATACCTTATTACCCATTGCCATTCTTAGAATTCAAAATTTCTTTTTTTTTTTTTGTTTTTAGGCTCGACCGGACTTGCCAAGTCCGGTCCATCCCAGTACCCTTTTACCGTTGGAAAATTCACCCCGACCGGACTTACATGTCCGGTCCTATGTCCGGTCGATTCCAGAGACTTATAACCGTACAAAATTCATGCCGACCGGACTTGGCAAGTCCGGTCCCATGTCCGGTCCATTCCAGAAACATTTTCCGGTAGTGTAACAGAGCCCGACCGACCTTGCAAGTCCGGTCCTAAGGCCGGTCGGCTCCTAAAACTTGTTTCTAAATTCTTTTTCAACTCCAAACTTCTCCTCATATATCTTAATGTGTTATAACCTCATTTGGGCACCTCAAATACACCTTAAGCCCTCCTTAAAATACCTTATATCATCCACCAGATCCACCTTAGTCATTATGCATTTTCCTTGTAATAATGCTACTCTTGTAATGCTTTCCTCTAGGTTTCTAGGTGGTGGTTCATACTTAATGTAACCACTATGCCAAATGTTTTCCTCACCACTATAACATCATCTCCCAAGCATCTTTCACCATCTAAAACTCTTTTATGCATTTACTTAAAGTCCCTCCATAAGCTTAAGCTTCCATCCACCAACACCTTATTTCCTTCCTAGTTGTTTACCAACATTTGCCTAAGTCCTAAATACTCAATTACATTCTCTTGATTCTTAAACCCTCCAAGGTAATGCCTAAGTCATTATAACTCATCACCACACTTTATCTCACCCCTTTTTCATCAAGACAACCTCTAAAGCTTCCTAGCACTTCCTTAGTCATTAATTCCCCTTAGAACATAATCAAATCACCTTAATCATTATACCTTCTCCTTAATCTTATGCACACTTCTTATATTCCTCATCTCATGATTTTGGTGTGCTTAAAACACTCACCATTCCTCTAACTTCTCCTAGACATCTCTAGGTCATCCTAAACTTCAAGAACTCCTTAGTCAACTCATTTCCACCCAATTTTCTTTTCATGCTCCCTAGTAAACCCTAGGGCATATTAGCTCACCACTACCACTTAAACACCTGTTTTCTACTCAAATTTCGCCATAGCTCCTCTAGTATCTTATCATTCCCAAACACATTATTTTCCTCATTTAACCATCTCACACACATCAAGTTCTTCTCATCATATCTCATCACCCAAACCAACTCATTCATGACAAATTCAATATATTGCAATAATCTTAAATTGCATAGCACTAAGGCTCTTAAATGACATGGCTCTTAGGCCCTTAAATGACTTAAACTTAAACACTGAATTTCCCACATATATAAGCTTTCAACCTGCAAATACACTCATCAATCTCATAGTAGTTATAATGCTCTTAAAATCCATCTTAAACTTATATTACTAACTCATTCTCATTAGCTCCTTAATCACAAGTTCATAAGCTTGTTTAAGTTCTTTTTCCTTAGGTTATATATCCCAATACACAATGTAAGATCTAAGCCACATTGGTATTTATCTAAAACTCATTCCTTAATCTTAAACCACCATTAGGTAAGCATTTTACCTTGTTTTCTCAAGCTTATCTTAACTTCCTCCTTAGACCTTCTTCTTGCATGAGTCTCGGCCACCACTTAAATTCCCCTTGCCAATGTTCTAATCAATATTCAAGGACTCATATAAGTACTAAACAATGCACTAACCTCAAGGAATGAAAACCTAGGTTAGAAATGTGTTCTAAGGCATAAAAGTGGATGATTACCTTTGAAGTCTCAAGGTAGACTTTGGCATTGAATGAAATAGGACCTCCACTAGTCCTTGGTGAATAAATCAAGCTAGAACAAGGCATAAAAACATAGCCCCATGAGAAGGAATTTTCGGCCATGTATAAGAAATGATGGAAACATGGTTTTTCTTACATTTTCTTTACCTTAAGAGAATGGAGAAGCTAATGAGCTCTTCAAACTTGATTTTCCTCCATCAATGGAGTTTTCTCATGGCACCAAAATGGAGCTTTGAAAGATTTGAAAAGATAGAAAGATAGGTCTTGACCTAACTAAGACAAATATGCAATTTGTTTGGATTTGGAGCTTGGAGTTGTATTTGGCAAGTGATTGAAGATGGAGAACCATGGAGGAGCAACACTCTCGGTTTTGGAACAGAGAGAGAAGAAGAGAAAACCGTGGGTGAAGGAGAGAAATGAAGAGAGAGAAGAAGAAAGGTGGCTAATATAAGGTATTTTGCTTTAATAAAGCAAATAGTAACTTCTTTACTTATCTCTTCTTTTCCTTCCTCATTTGATGACTCATGTGGTGACTCCCCACATAAAAACCGGCCACCCTCTTAATATAAGGCTAACATGGTCTTTGTTGACCAATTGATTGACTTATATTGATTAAAACTTAAACTAGTCACTAAATAGTTACTATTCACTAATCAAGGCACATAATCGGGAAATTTTGATTTCCCATTGATTTAGACCTCCTAATGTGATACTAATTAGTACACATGTTGATTAAAGAGTAATGATGGACATTTAGCCACTCAAAACTCAATTCTAAGACAATTTCTCAAAAATGTGCTTTAAGACTTCTTAAAGCACATTTTGTGTTTTAACTTGTTTTCAAGCTTGGTTTTCTTTGCTAATTGATTTAAAATGACCATTAGGATATTACTAAGGTCTTATCATGATATTTGGGTACTCACCCTGTTATACCCAAAATTTTGACCCCCTGGTTAAAGTCTACGAGGTTGTGAGAGCCATCTCCATCAAACAGTGAGAGACTCCGGCCCAATCGGCGTGTTCCAGGGCCTGAGGAGCAGTTTCGTCATTGTCAGGGGCGTTTTCGTAATTTTTAAGGCTTCTGAGTTCTCCTATAGGCTTTCTCTCTCCTCCAAAGGGTGCCCAAATCAGATCGAAATGCTTTGATATTTTAACCCATGATAGAGGATGACATTTTAAGCATAATGGCGTTGGAATTTTGATTTTTCGAATTTCCAATAATTTTCTAGCAATTTCTGACTGAATCTGACGAGAAATTCAATTTAAAAATGCTTCAGCATTTAAAAAATTCGTTTCCACCTCAGAAAATTCATAATATCCATTCTTGACATGTGGTTAAAATTTCATAGCAAAATTCCTTTGGGAAGTACTTAGTTAAAATATCGAAAAATCATACTTTTACTAGATTCTCTTTATCTTTAAGAAAGTCTATATAAGGGGATAGGTTTTTGGATAAAATCAGAACCTCACATACTCAAGAACCCTAGAGAGTCAGAAAAGGCAGCCTCCCTCTCTCTCTCTCACGTTTTCCAACACCCGGCCACCCAAATCATACCAAAAATCCCCCGAAATCACCATCTAAACACGTTTTCCAATCCCCAAAGCACCAATAGTCATCAAAACCCCACAAAAACACCACCAAAACGTGAAGAACAGCAGGAACAACCAACAACCAGAAGCTTGGTTCGAAATCCTTTCGGGTCTGCCATCAACGAAGCACTCGACGAATCCCGGTGTGAAGAATCATCTTGAATTCGAAGGTAAAACAGGTTACAACTCTACTTTTCCAATTCCCCACGACGTTATTAACTCTCTGTCAAATTTTGGGTTCAAACTAACCTTCGTGCGTTTCTGTATTGCTGTTTGTTTAAGTTTCTGTCCAATAACTTGTTTACCAAGTTTCGTGGTTAATTCGAATTCAAATTGGAAACTTTCAATCACTAACGTCTTGTACATCTTTCAGGCTACACACCCATAAAATTTGAGCTCAAAACACCCTCGGGAACCTTCTGAAAACCCCTGTCCGTGGGTGGTCCGTGACCTCGGACCTATGGTCCGGGACCTCGGACGCGTTGTCCGAGACCACGGACACCCACGGACGGCGGCGGGATTTTAAAAATTCAAAATTTAGGTTTTCTAATGATGTCCGGGCCCACGGACAGCCTGTCCGTGGCCCCGGACTTTGCAAATTTTCGTTTTCCTTTAATTTCGACTTTTCTGTATATTTAGGTTAACTGGGGTCCGTGGTCTCGGACGTTTGGTCCGTGGCTACGGACGTAAGCAAAATTCGACCTAATTCTGCCTCCGAAACCCTAGTTTAGGTAGCTTTTAATTTCACTTTATTTCTCTGTCAAAAAATGCTAAAAAACACAAAAAAATAGAAGCTCGCGACTTAAGTTAAAACGACTCGTATAAAGCCGTAATTAAACTAAGTAGAGGAAAAACGACTTCTAAGGGTAATGAAAGTAATTGAACCCTAATTAAGTCGAATATCAAGCCCCGAACCCGAACTCTCCTTTCCTAATTTGATCTAGGTTAAAATTAGGTGGCGACTCTATAATAGGTTCCAGTGAGCTAGCTTAGGTTTAATAATTATTGTTATATGACATAGTTAATCTTAGGTTATAAGTGGACCTAAAACCCGATTAGATCCTAATCAACTTAATCCACATAGGATAGGGTTTAAAATCGAGGCTCACAGACTGGCGACTCTGCTGGGGACAAACTCTTAATATTAACTTGTTTAATTTTAAGAAAGAGGGCTTAACTCGAAAAATGTTTATTTATGGCTTTATTACTTTGTTTTGTTACTTTTGTGTGCACTTAATTTTCTGCACCTTTACATCATATGAGAGCGAGGGTCCACCTAAACCAATTTCCCCCGGGACCCGTTGAGGGTCCCCTGTCTGGGACTCACACTTTTAGGTGATGTGAATAAGCGGGGGAAAAGAGGAGGATGTCGTCTAAACCACATCCCCTAATACCTGGGCCTTAGCCCCAAGCGTTTCCCTGGCAGTGTCCTTACCTAGCCCATTGTTTGGTCAGTCAAAGACCCGGCCGCAGACGCACACCTTCGGTGATTGTGAGAAAAGAAAAAAAAAGTGGGGAAGCCCAAAGAGAATAGCGTGCAGCCCTATTCCTTGTGGCGACCTGGGCCCAAGCCCCAAGCACCTCTCCGGATCGATCCATACCCAAATGATTTAACCGTCAAGTGAGGACATGTTGATTTGTGTGGGCCTTGTTTTGCTTGTATGATCGCCCACTACCCAGCCTAGAGATTGATAGGAACTTCTCCTACATCAACCTAGCCCAACGCGAATTGGCAGCTCTATTTGTTTGCGGCCCAGAGGCCCTGTTTGGTTCAACATGGAGTCGTTCGGGCTTCGGCCCAAAAGCCTAGACTTAGGTGATTTCTCTTCTGGCCCATTTTGAATTATCCAATTAGTTCTAGGCCCTAAAAAGGAAATCCACCTGAACTTGAAATAACTCACAAGTCCTGAAAATAAAAATTTTTCGGCTTAGCAACCATCTTCTCTGGCCCAAAGAAAGTTAGGCCATTCGTGATTTAGGGATCGTTCCAGCCCATGTTCTTTTTCAGGCCCAAACACATTTCGGCCCAAGGGCTATTCTAGTCTAGGAAAACTCTTCACTCGGGCTCTGACCCAAAATCCTAGATCTAGGTGCCATTTTTAGGCCCAACCAAAACCACTCGGCCCAAATTCCAGTTCATATATAGAGCAATCAGTCCGGCCCAAGTACCACACTCATGACTCATTTCATCTAGGCCCATAGACTAGTTCATAGTTTTGGCCCATGAGCTTCGCTCTCAGTCCAGAATTTCAGCCCATAAAACACTTGAATCCAAGATAGTTTGCATAATTCATTCATTCCAGTTTCCGGCTTCAAGGCCCAACAAGAACACCAAAAAAATAAATAAGTCATCACGTCATTCACCGTCATCCACTATTTGATCACATACATCCCATGTGTCTCACCACACTCCCCTCTCCACATGAAACTCATTCTTGCGCGGGGAATATCTCACCTCCTTGTCGGCTTCCACCACTTGTCACCTCTCGATAGAAAGTTTCACCGTACACTGAAAGCATCCCACTACCATGCTTTGCTTTCATCACTACATCACTCCACCAAAACAGCAAGACTTCATCACGTACCACCACACATACAGCCACCTCCAACGAATAACCTGGGTATTCAAAAGGCTTGTCAAAAAAACCCCACAATAATACTGGGGGCAATCTGAGTTAAGGGTCGATAATGTTTATTTCATGATTTACATGCTTTTTCTTGTTTTAAAGCGCGTGAACAAGTCTCTGAGTGAACATTTCGCGAGAGTGCCTTGAGCGGTAAAACCATGAGTGAAAGAGCATGTCATTTTTACGTGACTCTAGAGAGATCACATTCAAAGGTAAGGAAAACGGCATAACTCCGACCGAAGGAGACACTTTGTAAATTTACGCTTAAACCTGTGAAAAGTAACAAAGAACGGATACACAACTATTAGGGATGACGAAGCACCTAGGTACAGCACCACACAGCCAAAAGCTTGTGAACCCTGACATTACACCCTAGGCACCCCCGCTGAGCTTTTCGTATACGTTCCCCTTTTACAACACTACAAACTCCACAAACAAGCCAGCCAATGATGAATAACCGACCCGGTGACCAAAGGAAGCAAGGAGCCCGACTTCCGAACAGCAACTTCACAAGTCCAAAGAAGCAAAACCGCTACCAGCGTGACGAAATGATCCGCAAATGGTCCCAAAGTGACACAGGATCCAAACGAGCTAACATCAAAAACAGCTCTCAAAGTTCAAAACCGGGAAACACAAGAACCCCGAAGAAAAAGAAATTCAAAGAAAGGCGAACCTGAAAAGCCTCGAAGAAATCCAAAATCAGAAAGAAGATAGAAGGTGCAAGGAACAACCCAAAAGTTCCAAGTCCCAAGTTCACAAGCGAAGTCATCACGAAGTAGCCCAACGACTTCAATACAAAGAAGGCAAGTCCGAGAGACGGTGCAAGTTGCAGCTTTGGTCACCCTTACAGCTCCACATATCATAAACACTCCTCCATTGTCCTGTTGTCATTCATCACACCCCATAACCACGATATAAGCTTAAAAGACTTCCGACCTAGTAGTTGTGTATCCAATCACGTGAAAGTAACAGGTTGAACGCGTAAATCTAACAAATGTCAAATTCAATGGTTGGGATGTTTTGACCAAAATGAGAGCATGACTGCAAGCATTAAACACTTGAGTGTAGGATAGAAAGCACCACATCAAGATAAACCTTGACCTTGTGAGAATGAGACTTGTTTTGCGCAATTAATCAAAGAAAATACTGGGGGCAATCGATCGTTCCGATCGATTGCCAAAAATCCTAAAGAACTCAGATTGCCTTAAGGAAAAATACTGGGGGCAATTGTTGGTCCCAACAATTGCAACAACGACACCGATTGGGGCCCAAAAGTCAGAAACCCAAAGGATTCAAACCCTTCTCATACCACTCAGGCCCGTCCTAAGCCCTACCTCTACTTACAAACATTTACAGGGCCGTCCTAAGCCCTTCCTTCACGTCAAATTCCCACAGGCCCGTCCTAAGCCCTACCTCCACTTACAAACATTCACAGGCCCGTCCTAAGCCCTTCCTCCACGTCAAATTCCCACAGGCCCGTCTTAAGCCCTACCTCCATGTCCAAACATCCGTAGGCCCATCTTGAGCACTACCATCTCCAGATTTGACATGAACCTTAATCCTTCTACATCCACTTAGACCCATCATACATTTTACCCACTTTCACTTAGAACAACCTTTAGGCTCGTCATAAGACCTAGAACCATCCTTTAGGCTCGTCATAAGACCTAGTTCCATCCCTATAGGCTCGTCATAAGACCTAGATCCAACCTTTAGGCTCGTCATAAGACCTAGATCCATCCTTAGGCTCATAGTAAGACCTAGTTGCATCCCTTTAGGCTCGTCATAAGACCTAGTTTCAACCCTTAGGCTCGTCATAAGACCTAGATCCTTCCCTTAGGCTCGTCATAAGACCTAGAACCATCCTTTAGGCTCGTCATAAGACCTAGTTGCATTCTCTTAGGCTCGTAGTAAGACCTAGCGTTACCCTTTAGCTTACCCACTCTCATCAAACACATTGCATTCATCACATTCATATAGGCTCGTCATAAGACCTAGTTGCATTATCCAGGCGCGTCACAAGACCTGGCGACAGAAAAGTTGGTGAGGTGATGGCAATAAATCCTCCTTTTGCGATGTCAACTTATTTTCGGGATCAACGAATGGTGGGCAAAGGCAATAAGTCCCCAGGGTTTTTACCAGGAGTTTTATCCCTGCACACCGGCTTGGGGGCGATGGCAATAAGTCCACATTGGGTCCAGCCAGGAGCATCGGCAACGGGTTTCGGTCCCCCAAAGCATCCGAGCATCATCAGCATCATCAGCATCATCAACATCATCGGCATTATCATCAGCATCTGCATCATTTGCATCATTAGCATTTCAGCATTCTTGCATTTGCATCCAGTTTTCACATCCTAGGCAGTCAACGCCTTAGAATAGCTTGACATCATTTTCATCACTTTAGGTAGTCAGCGCCTTAGAATAGCTCGACAGCATATCATCATTTAGGTAGTCAACGCCTTAGAATAGCTTGACATCGTATCATCCTTATAGGTAGTCGGCACCTTAGAATAGTCTGACATTACCTCATTATTACCTTTAGGTAGTCAGCGCCTAGAAAACTCGACAATGCTTTGTAGCTTAGGTAGTCAGCGCCTCCGAATTGTTGGGCATCGTTAACCGGTTTCACACAACGTGGAGGATTCTGTGGAGTCCAAAATTTTGGGCACACTCAAGCATCAACCAACTTTTCACATTCGTTACAAAGTCCAGTTGACGGGGGGCAATCTGTTATACCCAAAATTTGACCCCCTGGTTAAAGTCTACGAGGTTGTGAGAGCCATCTCCATCAAACAGTGAGAGACTCCGGCCCAATCGGCGTGTTCCAGGCCTGAGGAGCAGTTTCGTCATTGTCAGGGGCGTTTTCGTAATTTTTAAGGCTTCTGAGTTCTCCTATAGGCTTTCTCTCTCCTCCAAAGGGTGCCCAAATCAGCTCGAAATGCTTTGATATTTAACCCTGATAGAGGATGACATTTTAAGCATAATGGCGTTGGAATTTTGATTTTTCGAATTTCCAATAATTTTCTAGCAATTTCTGACTGAATCTGACGAGAAATTCAATTTAAAAATGCTCCAGCATTTAAAAAATTCGTTTCCACCTCAGAAATTCATAATATCCATTCTTGACATGTGGTTAAAATTTCATAGCAAAATTCCTTTGGGAAGTTACTTAGTTAAAATATCGAAAAATCTTACTTTACTAGATTCTCTTTATCTTTAAGAAAGTCTATATAAGGTAGGTTTTTGGATAAAATCAGAACCTCACATACTCAAGAACCCTAGAGAGTCAGAAAAGGCAGCCTCCTCTCTCTCTCTCACGTTTTCCAACACCCGGCCACCCAAATCATACCAAAATCCCCCGAAATCACCATCTAAACACGTTTTCCAATCCCCAAAGCACCAATAGTCATCAAAACCCCACAAAAACACCACCAAAACGTGAAGAACAGCAGGAACAACCAACACCAGAAGCTTGGTTCGAAATCCTTTCGGGTCTGCCATCAACGAAGCACTCGACGAATCCCGGTGTGAAGAATCATCTTGAATTCGAAGGTAAAACAGGTTACAACTCTACTTTCCAATTCCCCACGACGTTATTAACTCTCTGTCAAATTTTGGGTTCAAACTAACCTTCGTGCGTTTCTGTTTGCTGTTTGTTTTAAGTTTCTGTCCAATAACTTGTTTACCAAGTTGTGGTTAATTCGAATTCAAATTGGAAACTTTCAATCACTAACGTCTTGTACATCTTTCAGGCTACACACCCATAAATTTGAGCTCAAAACACCCTCGGGAACCTTCTGAAAACCCCTGTCCGTGGGTGGTCCGTGACCTCGGACCTATGGTCCGGGACCTCGGACGCGTTGTCCGAGACCACGGACACCCACGGACGGCGGCGGGATTTTAAAAATTCAAAATTTAGGTTTTTTCTAATGATGTCCGGGCCCACGGACAGCCTGTCCGTGGCCCCGGACTTTGCAAATTTTCGTTTTCCTTTAATTTCGACTTTTTCTGTATATTTAGGTTAACTGGGGTCCGTGGTCTCGGACGTTTGGTCCGTGGCTACGGACGTAAGCAAAATTCGACCTAATTCTGCCTCCGAAACCCTAGTTTAGGTAGCTTTTAATTTCACTTTATTTCTCTGTCAAAAAATGCTAAAAAACACAAAAAACAGAAGCTCGCACACTTAAGTTAAAACGACTCGTAATAAGCCGTAATTAAACTGAGTAGAGGAAAAACGACATCTAAGGGTAATGAAAGTAATTGAACCCTAATTAAGTCGAATATAAAGCCCCCGAACCCGAACTCTCCTTTCCTAATTTGATCTAGGTTAAAATTAGGTGGCGACTCATAATAGGTTCCAGTGAGCTAGCTTAGGTTTTAATAATTATTGTTTATGACATAGTTATTAATCTTAGGTTATAAGTGGACCTAAAACCCGATTAGATCCTAATCAACTTAATCCACATAGGATAGGGTTTAAAATCGAGGCTCACACACCCAAGTCTCTCCAAGCTTAGAGCACGTTTTTGCCCTGATTGCCTTTAAGGCACTTTTTGTGTTTTCCTTGGTTTAAATTGTCTACCAATCATTCTAAGGCATATTTTAGCCTTACTACATCATGATTTGATGTTTACTTAGCATACTTAGGTTTGGGGTATTTCAATCTACCCCCCTTAAAAGAACTTTGTCCTCAAAGTTCCCATGCATCTTATCTCATTTGAATACATGTCTTACCTCAATCCTTAGATCATATAGATCATACTTATGTATACTTAATCTCTTTGGATCATTGGATCCACCATATTCTTATACTTAAATATCACACAACATGCTTAAGCATGTGTAGCACTCAAAATTCCTTTTGTTCCTTTTGATGATTAAAACATTCACATAACTTCCAACGTATTCTCCCATGTCACCGTCCGTAGACAATGGCTCATTCGTCCTCGTCACCATGGGCCAGAATACAAAACACGCTGCTCTCCCCATGTCACCGGTCCGAAGACAAAGGCTCGTGCATCCTCGACTTCATGGGCGAGACTCAGTAAAAAGGTAATCCTTTTTACGAGGTCATGTGAGGAATAATTCCTCTAATTAAAAATACAAGCAACTCCAATTTCATTTTTATCCCAAGGTCTCTATCCTTAGTGTGATTTAATTGTGACCACTGGTAGGGAGTTTCAGGAATCATCCAACCCTGATGTGATCAGCATCAGTGTAGAACTATCCTTCCACCCCAATTTGTGTTCGGTTTCCCTTGATCCCTAGAAAATCAAGTTCCACCTCCCACGTCATTTTCAAACATCCAAATAATTCACTCATGTCCAATTTTCTATCTTTTTAGTTCTTCTAATCATAATCAATACATCTCCAAAGTGTGGACTCAGTCCATCAAACATTCCCAATTCATCTCTTAGTAATTACCTCAAGACTTAAATTCCTACTAAATTCTATATCAGTCTCATACCAACTTCCACTGTCTCATACCACATAGCATTACTATATCCTAACTCATGCTCATATCAAATGATATCTCATAGTGTTATCTTATTCTTATCTCACACATAGTCTCATATCGACTTATACCTCATATATATTCCTTATTTCTTAAATCTCCTTATTCTTCTTCCTTAATTCTCTTAACTTGTACTCACACCGGAGTTAACAAGATAAGTACTTAATTGTATGGTATTCACATCTTCTGTGTGCAATAACCATGATTTATCTCAAAATGTTTATGTAAAACATATTCTCAAATTATTTTGTGCTATGCACACCGTAGTTTATGTACTCAGTACACAAACATACGCTAAGCGGTTTTCGCTCCACCACCCTTAAAATGGATTACGCCCACGTAATCAGCGTTACATCATCTTTGAACATAAGTTCAAGATGTCTAATTCTCACCAAGCATTCTAGCCTCCACTTCATCTATCTTACTTATAATTCGATCAGAAATAACTTAGTCTCTGTATCGAGGATTCTTAACGGTACTTATACCGTTTCCTTAACTTAGTTTGGTCTAATCTCAAAGGTAGTGATCTGCTAGCTTCCGCTACACCACTCTGATGTTCTTAGGCTTAACTGCCTCACTTTGCTTTTAATAGCATTGTATATCCTTCTGCATCCTTACTGTTTAGGAATGTTAGTCTCTCAATGGACACGTGTTATCTTTATATATACACGGCCTTGATGAGTTGTAGCGCGTCTATCCAGTCTCCCTGGAGATCTAATGTTCATACTCTCAGTGTTTTCTCGCATGTCTAAATTGTTCTCTCCAACTGACCTTTGGTCTGAGGATGATTCTTAGTCTGAAACTACTGTTTAGTGCATAATGCGCTTTACAGTCTTAATCCCTTACATCTTAAGGCATGTTCAATGTCTGTACTTAACAATCCGTGCTCTTCGCACTTCATAGTCCTTAATTATTTGTTTTCTGGTTCCTCTGTGTTGCTGGTTCAACTGAGCTCTTCCCTTCGACTGTTTGTGGTAGTAGCTGCTCTTGTCTGGTCCTGCGTCGTTGTCGGTGGTACGGAGTCGACTACTTCCCGTGTTCCTTACACCACTCGTCTACATGCATGGGGTACCTTACTGGTACATTACTACTTACCCAACTAACTCATAAACGAGCGTGTCAGGCCTGCAAGCCCCTGTGGGGTGCAGTCGTCCCACGTCTCGTTTTAGTAAACTCGTAGTGTCCGTCACACGTTAGCTATTGCTAATTATGAAGTATTCTGTTGTCGATCTCCTCTTCATCGTTCCATAATAACATTTATTGTTCTACTTGAAGTTAATCAAGGGAAGTCTATTCACTGTGTTCTTGGGTATTGTATGCTCTAGTTCTTTTCTGCATCCCGTACTGATTCGGTCTCTTAATAATTGAGGTCTCTTTCCGTAGAGCCTCTTACCATGTTTCTCATATTTGTTCTACTAGGAATGCACTTCTAGTTCCATGAGGAATGGGTAGTGTGCTTCCTATGAAATCTTGCCTAATTAGGTCCAGACTACTGGCATCAATGCTCAGTTTGTCTACCATCTTATTTTCTTACTATATCGGTTTTAACTCATAATCTCTTTGCCTCTGTGTCATTATTGCGGCTTATAATAACGGTCGCTTTACCGCGCACCATGACTTAATCCACTTATCTAACTATGGTACTCACGACCACTACTATCATGGTAGTTGGCCCTACCGTGTTGCCCATAGTGGTTGCAACCTCTTATCACTTGTTCTAATGCCTTACCTTATACTCAATCCCCTCTTGGTGTAAAACATACTGGGAGTTCTCTCCATTCGGTGTATGGCGGTTGCCGTACCGTGTTGTAAAATAGTTGACTCTTGATGTAAAGATGTTCTGCTCAAAATCTAAGATTCCGTAAGTAGGCTAATTTCTTTCGCTTTCTTTCATCTTAGTGATGTATTACATGTAGTTTAACTGGTTACTGAAGAAGTCATCCACTGATCACAAGCTCTTATGAGCATGATTAATTGACGTGCCATAATGTGGTAGTCACAATTGTTTATCTCTGCCCATTACTTAATTCTTACATCCTGGGTGTTGGATATAACCTTACTTATTACTCAAGTGTATCTGGTCTGTTCTAAGGTAATCTCAAGGTTCATAGTTTCCATTTTCTAAATAAAGTGTATTTTTATCTCTAATATGTGAAGCCTTTTGAGGGGTTCATTCCCACTCATGGCCTCACAACAAGGAGAGGTATCCCACCCTAAAGGCATGGTTCGTTCTCCGCTCCCGTCCTTAGCATTATCAACGTTCTCATTGGTCCCTTCTTGCTTAAACAAGCTCTCTTATAATTGGCGCTCGGGCTCTGATTGTGGTTAACATCCTTGCTCGTAGGCTCTTAATGCTAATGTCTCAGTCCTTATTTACTCTACTCATCTGCAGGTCTCCTATAAGATTCTGGTTCTTTGAGCACTATTCACCCATTTAGGTTACATACTAAAGGTCGTTCGGGTTTCATGATAAGTTTGCTGCACCTACTTCCGCTAGGGAAGTTGTTCAGGTGGTCTGAGGTTACTAATGTCTTTGACAATGCTGTCATTTTACTAGACTTATGTCCTTTAATAGTCAAGGTTAGGTTCGTATTAGGCGTTTTCCTTACGGTGTCCAAGTTGGATATCATCCCGTCATCTTATACTCCCATCAAACGCTTCGTTCAACTTCCGTTGACTATGCCAACCCGTTGAGATCATCATATGGGTGTAATGAGGGTTAAAACAAACAGTGTTAACTGTCATTCATCAATTGTTCGGCTCGACTATGCCCACTCTGTGGGGTAGTCCTCTGAGCTTTCCTTTTCCAGGGTTGTACGACTTTAATCCTTAGTAGGTTATAGCTTGTTATTTCTTTGTGTCCTTGTTTTTAGGGTTTTCCAACATCTTCATTGAAGAATGTTGTCATTGGTGTCTTAATGGTCACTCTGAGAGTCTTATCCCGTTTTCGTTGTAAGTCGATGCTTCAACAGTCTTCAATAGTATCTTATAATACATCCCTTGTATATCATGCTTATATAGTGTTTTGCTCGGATCAATGAGCGATCTCTTAGGTTCTCCCCTTGAAGTGAGATTGGTTTCCTACTCATACTGTCGGTTGTTGTTGTAGTGGGTTATCCGTTTTGTGGGTATTTTATGGTTTAGTATTTCATCTAAGCTCAGACTCCTGCTGGCTGATGTGTCGGTTCATCTCATCATGGTCAGGCCGTCAGCCCTTCCAAGGTCCTATTTTCCATTCCTATGGTTTTACAATCCGGTATTAATATGTACTACAACTGTAGCGTTTCTTTATTTCGCCTTGATGGCTTTTCGAGTGGCTTAACCGTGGTAGCATTGCTATGGCAAGTGCGCCATGCAGATGGGTTATTGGTACGAGGTACATCGGTAGTAACACTTCCTTCTAATTTCCATGTATTGGTAGTCCTCGGGAATCTTTCGATAATCTCTTATTTGGATAACTGGCCATCCGGCAGTTTCCTTGTTGTTTGGACAGTGCTGTCACTTATTAGGGCGTTCCTCTTTCTGAGGGAACCCCTTGATATCTTCTTATGTCTTAATCCTCGCTTCCGTCTCCACCATCTTGTTGGGTTACTAAGTAATGATTTCCTTTAGGAACTACATCGTAGTCCTATTTTGGTATACAATTTGTATGGGTTTCTACCGTTGTTTGCATTATGTTGGCCAGGTTTCATAACCTTCCTCATTGTATGGGGTTTGGAGTTCCCGTTCCTAACTGGACTTTCCAGTAGTCTCAATCCTCATGCTTGGTATTATCCTGCTGTTATGCTCACTCGGACCGCTGTCGGTACTCATGCCTCTTATCATTTCCTTATCTATTGCACCGTAGTGCTTCCCTTATCATTGGTATGGCGGGTTATTCGACTGCGTAGCATGTCGACCCATGTTGCGGTAATTACCGTTCTTTTACTGGTAAGGTTCCATGGTAGTGCTTTTCGCGATGCGCTCCATAAAAATCTCCCAGTTCTTCTTAACTGTTATGCAACAGGATGTTTTTCGTATTGCTTACTGTTAGCTAACTGCCAATCGGGTTCCCCGAGAAGAGAAGGCTTTTCTCTCTGGCGTTTGTTCCACTATTTAGGGTTAGGATGTGGAGGGCGGGCCTAGGTACTATGGTATCCGGTAAACACCGGGAAGTCCTGGCTAACGCACCTCACACTCTATCTCTCAACCTTAACCCATAACTCAATCTCAACCTCATCATTCTCCTAAGTTCGGTATTTCTTGTCTTCAGAGCGTAACTACGCTCTGATACCACTTTTTGTAACACCCCAACTCAATCCAATTGTGGTCTTGCAACTTAACAGCCATATATACATACATGTCACAGCGGAATTCTTTACAATCCAGAACCTTGCCACGGTCTGACTGTAGAATATACCGAACATTAGTCTAACAACCTTAACCATTTACATAACCTTCTTACAATCCACTCAAACCTATACATTTACTGACCCAATTGCCATAGCTGTACAGGCACAACTCGTAGGTATACTTAATCCTTAACACTTGTATCCTTTTACTCTCGCGACGGCCGCCTCCTGAGTTCACCTGGTAGTAAAAAGAAGCCCCGAGGGGTCAGCATGAATGCTGGTACGATCCTCTCATGGCCCCCAAGCTAACGTGGCTACGACGACTAATTGTCGATAGCATGGAGGTTGATTAGATGCACAACATAATAGAAAGTGCAGTAAACAACAAACTCAGATATGAACAATCAAAGTTCACACACAATGAACGACTTAAATGCGTTCCCTTAATTAGAGAGTTGGTTATTCAATTCCTTAAGTAATGTTCCCTCTTAATCTCAGTCTTATCTTATACTTAGAAACAACATCCTTTAATAAGGAGTGGATGTCACTTATCTTAATCTTAGTTATACAAACCATCCTTTAAAGGAGAATGGTTGCGACTTATCTTAACCTTACCTTAATCTAATCTTAACAATACAAACCATCCTTTAAAAGGAATGGTTTGTAACTTATCTCAGTCTAGAATACAACCATTCTTTAAATAGAAATGGTTGTATCTTATCTCAAAACCTTATTCAATCTTATCTCAGTTAAGTCAACCGTTCTTTAATTAGAATGGTTGTACCTTAATCATTGTTTACTGTCGGGTCACATAACCCTAACCAATGAGTTATCAGCTCCATTGGTTTACATAAACACAATATTTATTAGAATTAGTGGGCATTTAGGTAGATCCCACTACACCATCTCAGTATGCTCCCTCCTAAAACAAGAAGTCCGAGGAGGTCGAGTCTATGTCGACTCTAGGCGACGAGTCCGAGGACAAGTCATCTTTGGAAGACGGTATTTTGAAGGATACGACTTCCCCCAATACATGTGCCGGTACCATTCCGGATTCCTCACTCAAGTTCAGTTAGTAATAGTCTCAAGACCATGTTGTTGGTTAACCTCTTTCGGTTCATATCGTCCCTATTAGGGGGCGTTCCTTAGTCTCACTCAATTCCTTACTAAAACATTGGTTAGTAAGTTCTCACGGTATGTGTGTTAGTTTTCAAAACATCACACAACAAAACAATATATAATATGTCGGTTGCATGCTTTATCTTGTTTAGTGAGCACACAAACAAATAGCACACAAGCCGAGGGACACCTCGTTAGCAAGCAGGTCACAAGAAGAAACAACTGTACGTTCACCGTTGGTCGTTCGGGCTTACTCTCTTCCGGAGTCCAAAACTCCCAAGTCCTAAAACATTCATTCAGTTTTAGGTTGTTAATCACTTAACTTAATATGACTTACTTAACTTGTTTAACTTACTTCATTCCTTAATGATCCCCACCTAACACCTCTTAGGTCTTACACTTAATCTTACAACTTAATCTCAAACTTTCAAGTTTATACTTAACTTAACTTAATCTCTTAAGTTCTTAGGGTCTCAATCATTACTACCCTACCAAAGGCATACCTTATTACCCATTGCCATTCTTAGAATTCAAAATTTCTTTTTTTTTGTTTTTAGGCTCGACCGGACTTACCGACCGGACTTGCCAAGTCCGGTCCATCCAGTACCCTTTTACCGTTGGAAAATTCACCCCGACCGGACTTACATGTCGGTCCTATGTCCGGTCGATTCCAGAGACTTATAACCGTACAAAATCATGCCGACCGGACTTGGCAAGTCCGGTCCCATGTCCGGTCCATTCCAGAAACATTTCCGGTAGTGTAACAGAGCCCGACCGACCTTGCAAGTCCGGTCCTAAGGCCGGTCGGCTCCTAAAACTTGTTTCTAAATTCTTTTTCAACTCCAAACTTCTCCTCATATATCTTAATGTGTTATAACCTCATTTGGGCACCTCAAATACACCTTAAGCCCTCCTTAAAATACCTTATATCATCCACCAAGATCCACCTTAGTCATTATGCATTTTCCTTGTAATAATGCTACTCTTGTAATGCTTTCCTCTAGGTTTCTAGGTGGTGGTTCATACTTAATGTAACCACTATGCCAAATGTTTTCCTCACCACTATAACATCATCTCCCAAGCATCTTTCACCATCTAAAACTCTTTTATGCATTTACTTAAAGTCCCTCCATAAGCTTAAGCTTCCATCCACCAACACCTTATTCCTTCCTAGTTGTTTACCAACATTTGCCTAAGTCCTAAATACTCAATTACATTCTCTTGATTCTTAAACCCTCCAAGGTAATGCCTAAGTCATTATAACTCATCACCACACTTTATCTCACCCCTTTTTCATCAAGACAACCTCTAAAGCTTCCTAGCACTTCCTTAGTCATTAATTCCCCTTAGAACATAATCAAATCACCTTAATCATTATACCTTCTCCTTAATCTTATGCACACTTCTTATATTCCTCATCTCATGATTTTGGTGTGCTTAAAACACTCACCATTCCTCTAACTTCTCCTAGACATCTCTAGGTCATCCTAAACTTCAAGAACTCCTTAGTCAACTCATTTCCACCCAATTTTCTTTTCATGCTCCCTAGTAAACCCTAGGGCATATTAGCTCACCACTACCACTTAAACACCTTGTTTTCTACTCAAATTTCGCCATAGCTCCTCTAGTATCTTATCATTCCCAAACACATTATTTTCCTCATTTAACCATCTCACACACATCAAGTTCTTCTCATCATATCTCATCACCCAAACCAACTCATTCATGACAAATTCAATATATTGCAATAATCTTAATTGCATAGCACTAAGGCTCTTAAATGACATGGCTCTTAGGCCCTTAAATGACTTAAACTTAAACACTGAATTTCCCACATATATAAGCTTTCAACCTGCAAATACACTCATCAATCTCATAGTAGTTATAATGCTCTTAAAATCCATCTTAAACTTATATTACTAACTCATTCTCATTAGCTCCTTAATCACAAGTTCATAAGCTTGTTTAAGTTCTTTTTCCTTAGGTTATAATCCCAATACACAATGTAAGATCTAAGCCACATTGGTATTTATCTAAAACTCATTCCTTAATCTTAAACCACCATTAGGTAAGCATTTTACCTTGTTTTCTCAAGCTTATCTTAACTTCCTCCTTAGACCTTCTTCTTGCATGAGTCTCGGCCACCACTTAAATTCCCCTTGCCAATGTTCTAATCAATATTCAAGGACTCATATAAGTACTAAACAATGCACTAACCTCAAGGAATGAAAACCTAGGTTAGAAATGTGTTCTAAGGCATAAAGTGGATGATTACCTTTGAAGTCTCAAGGTAGACTTTGGCATTGAATGAAATAGGACCTCCACTAGCCTTGGTGAATAAATCAAGCTAGAACAAGGCATAAAAACATAGCCCCATGAGAAGGAATTTTCGGCCATGTATAAGAAATGATGGAAACATGGTTTTTCTTACATTTTCTTTACCTTAAGAGAATGGAGAAGCTAATGAGCTCTTCAAACTTGATTTTCCTCCATCAATGGAGTTTTCTCATGGCACCAAAATGGAGCTTTGAAAGATTTGAAAAGATAGAAAGATAGGTCTTGACCTAACTAAGACAAATATGCAATTTGTTTTGGATTTGGAGCTTGGAGTTGTATTTGGCAAGTGATTGAAGATGGAGAACCATGGAGGAGCAACACTCTCGGTTTTGGAACAGAGAGAAGAAGAAGAAACCGTGGGTGAAGGAGAGAAATGAGAGAGAGAGAAGAAGAAAGGTGGCTAATATAAGGTATTTTGCTTTAATAAAGCAAATAGTAACTTCTTTACTTATCTTCTTTTCCTTCCTCATTGATGACTCATGTGGTGACTCCCCACATAAAAACCGGCCACCCTCTTAATATAAGGCTAACATGGTCTTTGTTGACCAATTGATTGACTTATATTGATTAAAACTTAAACTAGTCACTAAATAGTTACTATTCACTAATCAAGGCACATAATCGGGAAATTTTTGATTTCCCATTGATTTAGACCTCCTAATGTGATACTAATTAGTACACATGTTGATTAAAGAGTAATGATGGACATTTAGCCACTCAAAACTCAATTCTAAGACAATTTCTCAAAAATGTGCTTTAAGACTTCTTAAAGCACATTTTGTGTTTTAACTTGTTTTCAAGCTTGGTTTTCTTTGCTAATTGATTTAAAATGACCATTAGGATATTACTAAGGTCTTATCATGATATTTGGGTACTCACCCAAGTCTCTCCAAGCTTAGAGCACGTTTTTGCCCTGATTGCCTTTAAGGGACTTTTTGTGTTTTCCTTGGTTTAAATTGTCTACCAATCATTCTAAGGCATATTTTAGCCTTACTACATCATGATTTGATGTTTACTTAGCATACTTAGGTTTGGGGTATTTCACAATGTACAACCGTTCTTTAAATAGAAATGGTTGTATCATATCTCAATGTTTATTTTTGTCGGGCCAAAACTAACCCTAGCCAATGAATAAACAACTTATCTTAATTTTAGGATTTAGGTGATCCTACCGCACCATCTTAATCTGCCCCTACCTTGGATTGAAATCCAAGGTAGATGAGTTGACTTTCGACCCTAGGCAACAAGTCCGAAGACAAGTCCTTAAGCGGAAGTCGGATCTGCTTCAGATACCGACCCCCTTTCCTTAACATGCATGACCGGAGTCAGTCCCGGATTCCTCACTCCCCTTAAGTTCCAGTTAGTGAAAATCTTATAAACCAAGTGTTAGTTAAACCTTCACGGGTAATAACCAACTTTTCTAGAAGTGTAATTCCTCATCTCATTCCAATGTGTACTAATCTTGGTTAGTAACTAATCTCAAGTCACGTGTGTTAGTGTAAGGAAAACACACACACACAATGAGTGCACTAAAACCGGTTGCATGCTTTATCTTGTTTTAGTCATAGAAATAAAACAGATAGCACATAAGCCGAGGGACACCTCGTTAGCAAGCAGGTCACAAGAAAACCATATCGTACCCCGTCGGTTGTTCGATTGCTTACTCTCCTCCGGAGTCCAAATACTCAAACCCTAAAACATTCATCCAACTAAGGTTGTTAATTACTTCTAATTTACTTAACTTACTTAGCCACTAATGATCCCCATCTAAAACCACTTAAGTTCTTATAAACTTAACCTTAAACACTTAAATCCTTTATTTAACTTAATCTCTAAAATCCTTATATACTTACCTTTCTAATCATCTTCACCCTTCTAATCGTGGACTACTAATACCACCCATTCTTTTCTATTTTTTTCCGACCGACCCACCGTCTGACCCAGCCCTGGGTAGGTCGAAGTCAGAAACTAGATTTTGCAGAATTTAGCCCGACTGACCCACCGACCGACCCAACGCCCTGGGTAGGTCGAAGTGAGAAACGCTCTATTTGACTTGTTTCAACTCCGTTCTTCTTCCCGTTTCTTCCCTAATATTTTCACATGTTTCCTAAACATGTTTAACCACCTTAAACACTCTTAAAACCTACTTAAATCATTGGTTAAACTCATCATCCAAATCCTTGTTCAATTCCACCAATTTCAATTTCCATTTTCAACACTTATGCATACTAGTGCATCTTCAACCTCTATTCTTATCCAATCTTTTCCCAACCATTCCACATGTTTCCCCACATGTTTTAACATCATTTAAACACCTTAATACCTTCTTAAACCATCCAACAATCTCCTTGAACATTTACTCAAATTCTTACTAAATTCTTACACTTAACACTTGATTCCTCACACTTCCAACTTGTAATTTTCCCTAAGACCTCAACTAATCTTAATGTTTCTTCACAACCATCTTAACTACGCCTCAAGCATCATTATGCATACCCATTTTCTTTACTCAAACTTCTCAAAGTTCTCAAAGTCATATTGCATTTCCATGCATAATTTCTTCTCCTTTACACTTACTACTCATAACTCCTAAACTTGTACCTACCTATACATTTCTTGCCATCCTTTTTACTCCCTAACATTGTTCTTCATTTACTGTAACACCCCATCCAACGTTAACATACTTACAACAAACTGCAGCGGAAGAACAACCTCATCACATTACTTAACTTGTTGGTGTTACACGCCGTTCCACCCACGTGGCTAACAGGCTAATACATCACAATGTACCGGTCTGATGGGCTAAATTCCCGAGCACTTTACATTAGTATCCCTTTCCATTAACATCAACACCAGTATACACCTTACCACTATACCGAGTATAGACTGGTGCGCCGACACAATAGCGTCATCTACACCTACTGTATATATAGACCTAAAGTTTACCCATGTACAATGACTACCCGTCCTACTCTCTCGCACGGCTTCCAGCACTTCGTACCTGCAAATAGGAAAAGAGGAAAGGGGTGGCCCCAAGGGGCTCAGCACCTTTGCTGGTATGGTAATCCCGCCCCACATGCTATCGGCCACGCACAACTACTTGTGTCTTAGCATGCGGTGATTATATTTGAATCATACATGTAACAACCACACACATCACATACAGACCACAACACTTAACATTTCGCCCTCAATGGGCTCAACAATCGGATAATACATCCTACTTAATGATCACTCATGGTAATCATCATCCCTAAGTGTTTCTCCTCCAACGGAGCTATTACTTCCTTAATAGGCGACACATACCCTTAAATCGTTTATCCTCAAATGCCCTCTTTTCACAAACTTGGAATCATTTCCATGATCCACACACTTCACATTTTACAACATTAACATACACTACGTACAACACTTAACAACACTTGGCACGTTTCCATGTGCACAACATAACACCGCAATAAATATTGCATCACAACAAAACACAATAACACAACGGGAATGATTCTCTTAGGAACCGACCCAAACATCACCAACATACTGGTGAGCCTAGATATGTTGCCAGTCTCATGATAAGCTCGTTACATAACTCGTTACCGTCTCGTTAAATGGACGGTTAACTTAACACAAGGTGTCTCGGATATAGTGATCCAAGCACCCGAAACAAACATAACATAGTTGCCCCTGTGGCCCGACGTGAGTCAGTAATAGCCTTGGTTAAGCTAAAGGGTAGGTTGGGAACCAAATTGGAAACAACCAATACATACAAGAGGATCGAACCTGCTATGACAACGACCCCCATACTCACACGCGTGGCCGGAACAGACCGGACTCCTCATTCCCCCCGTTAGCACTTATTAGAAGTTCATCTTGAACTTTATTAAACATTCACAAACATTGAGTTAAGTCTTGTCAGACTACACAAGGAAAGAGAGTCATACATTCACATACAAACACCACGCACAAACATTACATATCCAACTCACGCATAGCCGTGGTTAGAACGCTCCTTAGGTCGGAAACGTTATTACCGGATACCGTTCTCTTACGTTTACCTAATGGTGGTTAACTAGCCCTTCAAGCGCATTAGAGGTTACCGGTATCGGCACGTAAACATACAATAACAATAATGACTGTAAACTCGTTTCACGATTTATATCATAACGTGGCAAACATACAGAAAAACACATTGGCATACAAGCCGGTGTAATCCGATAGGACACAGGTTGCAAGAAAACCATACCTGTCACCGGAGTCCACTTAATCACGTCCATTTATGTAACTCGAGCAATTCTCGAACAACTGTTAACATCACATGTGTTTTCATTAACATTGGGGTAATATGTTTGTTTAAAGTCTAACGCTTATAACTTTCCCCCGTTAACTTGATTAAATAACTTAACATTTTAACTCGTTTTACTCTCACATTTTAATACAACTTTTTACCCACTCAAGTGTCATTTAAACTCCCCTAACATGTCCTTAACATTCCTATAACATCATTACCTACCAATCCCCATCATCACATATCATTTCATAACCTTAAACAACATCTTTGGTCCGACCGACCCACCGACCGACCCACAGCTGGGTCGGTCCATTACAGGACCCCTTTTTCTTCCTTACAGACATGCCCGTCCGACCCACGTCCGACCCACCATTCTGGGTCGGTCCATGTGCGAACATTTTCCCAACATTTTACAGAGGCTCGACCGACCCATGTCCGACCCACCCTTTTGGGTCGGACCGTCACCGAACATTTTCCTAACATTTTACAGAGGCTCGACCGACCCAAACTGGGTCGGCCCCTGGGTCGGTCGCCTTCTAAACTTACCAAAACTTTGCCAATCTTCACCAAACTTCTCCTAAGGCCCCTTAATGTGTTCTAACATCATTTGGTAACCTTACACCCACATACAACATCCATGAAACTCATTTTCTAACTCCTTAAGCCTTTACTCATTTCCTTGTAAAATTCCTTAACACTTTCAACATTTGTACTAGGTTCCTAAATGGTGCTTCTCACCTATTATAACTACTATCCCAAAACACTTTCTCCTCATCTTAACATCATCTCTTAAGCATCATTTTCTTACTAACTAAATCTCCTTTCCACATCCTACCTAAACATCACTTGTTCCTTGAATATCAACATTACCTAAACCTTAAACAACTCCTCCAAGACTTTAATACATTCACAAAACACACATTGAATTCCTAGAACTTCCAAGATAACACCTAAATCCTTGCATCACTCTATATCACTTTAATACATGTTTTCTTCTCAAGTAACATTGATTCACCTTTAACACTTTCTAGTTCACCAAAACTCACATTAAACACTTAAAACTTCTTACACATTTCCCAAATTTGGCCATAGCTTCTCTAGTATATACTCACATCCAACCACTTAGGTTTTTACCTTATTTCACTCAAAACACCTAAAATCCATCAAACACATCTTTATACACAAACTTCACACATTAAGCACTACATCACAATATAGTGCATAACTTAAATTGCTTGGCACATAGGCCCTTAAATAACATGGCTCTTAGGCCCTTAAATTGCATAAACCATAAACACTGAATTTCCCGCATAAATATGCCTTTGACCTGCAAATACATACACCAAAACATATGTTCTTTTACTAGTCTCCTTGAGAACACTTTGCTAGGTCACTCACCATTGGCTCCTTAGGTATTTTATCAAGCAAATCAAGCTCATTTTCCTAAGGCATTTAAACTACATTGAGATAGTTTGTTTACCTCTTTTTCCTCACAAATTCTTTCTTGGTTCCTTGTAAACCGGTGGGGTGTTTGGTTGTTTGTCAACTTCTAAACATTATACAAACAACATAATGAGTATTCAAGCATTGTGCTTCACCTCATTGTAAACCCTAGTTACACATATTATCTTAAGGTATTAACATGATTGTTTTACCTTGGAATGGAAAGAGAGCTTGAATATATATCAAGAGAGGACTCCTCCTAGTCCATGAAAGCTTGGAATGAAGCTAGAACAAGGCAATATAATGACTCCATTAAGAGTGATTTTCGGACATGACAAAACATGAAGGAAATGTCATTTTTCTTTGAGTTTCCTTACCTTGAAGCAAAGGAGAACAAGAATATGTGAAAAGGTGAGCTCAAGCTCCTTCAATGGTGGTTTCTCTTGGCACCGAAATGGAGGTTTTGAAGTTTTGAAAGGACAAGATTGTAGAGCTTGGCTTAACTAAGAGAATGGTGGTGTTTGTTTTTGATTTGGTTAAGTGAGCTAGATTTAACAAGAGCTCAAAGATTGGTTTCAATGGTGGTGTTGGTGTGCTAGCCAAACCGTGAGAGAGAGCAAGAAGGGAGGGAGAAAGAGCAACCGTGTGAATGAAGAAAGGAAGGGAAATGAGAGAATGAGATAGAACTTACTTTTTGAAGATATTTAAGCCTTAAAGCAAATAGTAACTATGAGTCACATTTATTTACTTAACAAGTTAACATACTTGGTGACTCCTCACCACAAAAACCGGCCACCATTATGCCTAGGAGGGTGCTTTGGTCTTTGTTGACCAACTTAATCACTTATAACATTATATGTTACAAACTAGTTATAAAAATCACTATTCACCTATAACAAGGCACATAGAAGTGAAATTTTTGATTTCCCACTAATATGGCCACCCAAATGTGATACTATATAGTACACATGTTAATTAAAGAGTAATGATGGACATTTAGCCATTCAAAACTCATTTACAAGACAATTTTTCAAAAACGTGCTTTAAGACTCCTTAAAGCACATTTTGTGTTTTAACTTGTTTTCAAGCTTGGTTTTCTTTAGTAATTGATTTAATATGTTCATTAACATATAAATAAGGTATAGGTGTGACCATTAGGTCTTATACACATTCATCCCAAGCTTAGAGCACATTTTTGCTCATATTCACTTTAAGGTATTACCTTGTGTTTTGTTTGGTTTCATTGTCTACCAAAGTTTCCTAAGGACTTATTTAGCCTCATTAAATCATAATTAAATGTTATCAAGTCTTGGTAGGCTCTTTGGGTCCTAACCAAGCTCACTCATAGCTTAGAGCATGTTTTTGCTCAAACTGTGTCTTAGTGCTTTATTGCACTTTACTACGTTTTAAATTGTCCACTGATGTTACTAAGGCACTTTTTAGCCTTTACATACCATAATTTGATATTTAACCCACATATCAAGGTTTGGGGTATTTCATTTACCTTGACCATGCTACACCCTCCTTAGACATTTCCATCTCCTTTACTCAACTTACTCACCATTCTCATTATCTTACACTCTTATACATTCATAGTCATCCCCTTGACAACTTACTACATTCTCTTATAGTTTTTCACCTCCATCACCCAAGTCCACTCATTACCATCCAAACTATAACCTTATTAATCCACTACTAGCATCTTCACCACTTACACAAGCTACCCAAAAATTATCATTGTTTTATTCTCGAATTCATACCAAAATCATCTTAAAACATTATACACCATTTCCTCCAGATTTAGTGCAAGTCTTGACATTCCTCATACCATGATTTTGGTGTGTTTAATACCCCCACATATCCTATAATTCCTCCTAGACAACTATAGGTCATTATAATCCTCAAGATTACCTTTGTTAACTCATTTTCACTCAAATTTCCTTTAATGACTCCTAGTAAATCCTAGGTCACATTAATTCACAACAACGACTTAAACACTTTGTTTTCTACTCAAATTTCGCCATAGCTCCTCTAGTATATTATCATACCCATATGCATAGTTTTTCTCATTCAATCATCTCACGCACATCAATTCTTTTTCTCATCATATTTCTTACCTAAATCAACCCATCCATAACAAACTCAATATAGTGCAATAATCTTAAATTGCATAGCACTAAGGCTCTTAAATGACATGGCTCTTAGGCCCTTAAATGACTTAAACACTGAATTTCCCACATATAAAAGCTTTCAACCTACAAATACACACAACAATGCTCTCATAGCAATATAAGTGTTCTCATAATTCACCTTATAGTTATCTTACTAAATCATTTCCTATTGGCTCCTTAATCACAAGTTCACAAGCTTGTTCATATTCTTTTCCTAGGTTATACAACCCATTACATAATGTAAGATTTAAGCTACATTAAGTACTTATCTAAATACCACCCCTTAAATAATAAACCACCTTAAGGTAAGTTATTTACCTTGTTTTCCAAACTTTCTCTCAACTTCCTCCTTAGGTTTCCTTGAATGTTTCTTTGCCAAGGACTTCAATTCCCTTGCCAATGTTCTAATCCACATTCAAATAATCTAATGAGTCATAAGCATCATGCCTAAACACATGGAACTCATTCTTAGGTCAAAATATGTGTTTTAAAGCTTAAAAGTGGATGATTACCTTTGAATTTTGGAATGGCTTTGGTAATGAAGCAAGGCAAGACCTCCCCAAGTCTTTTTAACAAATGAATCAAGGCTAGAACATGAATTAAACAAGCCATCTTAAGAGGCAAATTTTCAGCACTAATGGGAAATGATGGAAAAGATGATTTTTCTTTCACTTTCCTTACCTTGAATGAATGAAAAACCAAATGAGCTCTTCAAACTTGATTTTCCCCCTTCAATGGAGTTTATCCATGGCACCAAACTTGAGCTTTTGAAGATTTGAAAAGATAGAATGAAAGAGCTTGCTCTAACTAAGAGTAATTTATGCTCACTTTTTGATTTGGAGCTAAAATGAGTATTTGGTGAGCAAATGAAGGTGGAGGTGCCATGGCTGGAGAAAGAACGGTTTTGGAGCAGAGAGGGGAAGCAGAAAACGGTGGGGAAGGTGTGAAATGAAGAAGAGAGGAGATAGAGAAGGTATGAGAAGATATTTTACTTTTAAAAAGGTAAATAGTCTTTTTCACTTACTTTCTCTTCTTTTCTTATTTTGATCAAGCCTATGGTGACTCATCACCTTAAAAACCATCCCCCCTATCATCCACTTAGATATTTAGGTGCTCTTTGACCATTGACCTCTCAAGAAAGTCATTTGACTTATTTTGGGCACTATTCATAATTAATGCACAAATTCATGAAATTTTTGATTTCTCATTGATTTAGACTTCCTAATGTGATACTAATTAGTACACATGTTGATTAAGGTGTAATAATGGGCATTTAGCCACTCAAAACCCATTTCTAAGATAATTTTTCAAAAAATGTGCTTTAAGAGTCCTTAAAGCACAATTTGTGTTTAAGCTTGTTTTTGAGCTTGGTTTTCTTGGTAATTGATTTAAAATGTCCATTAGAATGTTAATAAGGTCTTATAATGATATTTTAGTGCTAATCAAAGTTACTCCAAGCTTAGAGCACATTTTTGCTTAAATTGCACTTATGGTGTTTTCTTGTTTTTTCCTTGGTTTAGATTGTCTACCAATCTTCCTAAGGCATGTTTTAGCCTCATTACATCATAATTTGATGTTTACTTATCATACTTAACTTTGGGGTATTTCATATGAGGCTAGAACCGAACCCGGTTATGAGTTAAATAAACTCTGATGAGATTTCTTGGTGCAGGGACTAAACCGTCAATATGGTTAAGACCCTTTGACCAAAATACATTGTATAATAGACCGCATGGAAGTTAAAACACTCCACGACGGCTGAACACCTTAGACCAATGTTCAATGTTGACACATGGTAGATTACGTGGGCATAATCCCTTTTAAGGGGGGTAGAGCAATAACCGCAAAGCATACGTTTTACGTAATAAGTGCGTAGACTACAGTGTGAGTAGCGCAAAAGAATTTGTTTTGATGATTGGTAATTATGTTACATAAACATATGTACCCATTCATGGTGTAATTATGGTTAATTGTAAGATTATAAGTGGAAAGGAGTAGAGAAACTATAGGGGAATGAGAACCCCGATTGTATATGTCTATGTGAGATTAGACATAGTAATAGTATGAGATATGAGTCGATATGAAACCGACGTTGAGAAATGAGTATGTTGTGAGATATGATGAGTATAAATCAGTATGAAACCGATGTTGAGCCTAGTGGGAATTGAGTTCCCAAGGTGATTTGATTTGATTTGACTTGTGAATGATTGGAGGATAGAGAATTAATTGGAATTATACTATGGAATTACTTAGGTAAATTAATTGGAGACAAATTGAGTAATAGTTAATTATATGAGTAATGAGTTGGGAGAGGGCTGAATAAAACGTAAGCATCAAACAAAGGATGAAGCCAGATTTTTTTATTTACAAAAGGGAGGGAAGTATTTTGGTCTTATTGCAATTAACACCCCATAAGTTCCCGTTTTGACACTATTCACTAACCGGAACCGTTTTCTGGATTTTTCTCGTTTAATTAATTTTAATGGCTCTAGACCATCACTAATGTTTAATTATGGAAATTTTATTGACTATAATTTTTACGAGTCTATTAAACCCGCTTAAAGTCACATTTTCTCGATTTTCTCGAAAAACGTGCTTTAAGGCTCGTTTACGTTTTTAACCCCATTTTATGGATCTGTTTTCTTCGTAAATTGTTCCCACCTATTTATTTAGGCATAATTAAGCTTCTAAATATCTCATTAGCCTAATTAATCACTATTTTTGAGTTTGGGGTATTTCAAAGTACCTTTTCAAGTATTATTTTATGAATGAATTGTGCCATGATTCATGACTATGTGGAACAAGTTAGCATTGTATCAATGGTGATATATCGATATTAGGTTTGAACATAGTGGGACATGGTCCCTAGTGTTGAGTTTGTTTGTGGTGACCTAGTGGAACTTGATTCGTTAGGAAAACCAAATGTGAGTAAGGACTTCGGGATGAAGTATTTTTAAGGGGGATAGACAAAAATACCCCAAGGGTTTATAAACCCAATTAAAAGATAAACCATGGAATTATAAAGGATAATGAGCCTCAACGAATTAATAACCATGAAAACTCCTAGCACACTTATATAAATAAATATACATAGTCCATGAAGGTTATTAAACCTTATATAATACTTGGACATAATTACAGCATAATAAAGGAGGAAAATCAACTTACAAGTTGATTTATCATGTTATACATTACTACTTGTACAAAGAACACATACACCTAAGGTAAAATGTACCTTAAGAAGTCATAATGACTTGTAGGTAAAATAATCACTTGAAATGCAAGTGTATACACCTTAGGAAAGCAAGATACATATGTTACACATATAACAGATCAAACAAGTCCAAAATGTACAGCATGTACAAAAAGGAACACTAAAATCAAGAGTGAACCAAAGTATACATTTTAACTAGTCATAGTGAGTAGTAAAGTATACTAATCACTCAAGAATACAAATTAACACACTTTAAGACAAATAAATCATGTTTTAACAAAACTAACACATGATATAAGTCCAAGTATACAACATATAAGTCATAATGTTACAAATAAGGCAAAAAGACTCTTTTGCCCTTGACTGAATAAGGTTGGCGACAAACACCTCTTGCCAGCCATGACACCTTGCGAAATTGAACATAAATATCTTAAGAAAGCTAGATTAGTCACCAAAGACTATTCAACACCCACACTTTTACCATTAAGACATAAAAAGACAAAGGTTGATTCTCTTTCCTCACACCCCCATTCCAACCGAGTTCTCTCCTTCCAACACTTTATTTCTTCGGCTCTCTTTATTCTTGAGCAAGGTTAGAAGATATCCAACTCCAAGATATAAGGTAAAATCTTAAGTCTTGCTACCTTCCAACGAGCTAACATTCAACTCGTTCCCCTCTCTTAAACTAGCTGAAATCAAGTAGCAATAAATCCATATTTTCAGCAATAATCAAAGGTTTGGAGCAAAGGAAATAAAAGTTATTCCTCAAAGTAAAATGCGCTCATAGCTTCTACCTTCCTTTTGATCATTATTTGGCTGAAACCCATGAGTTTTTCCACTCATTTTCCCTCATTTTTCAAGCTAGAACTTTGGCTGTTCTTAGCTTCCTTCGAAGTGGCCAAAATCACCCCAAAATCAACTCTTAAGGAGGTCTTCAAGGGTGAGTTAAATTAGAGTTTGTAATGTACTTAAAGCAGATTCTTTAGTATGATTTTAGAGGAGAAATAAATCTTCTTATACTGTCCAAAGTATGGCCAAGAATCACCTTGGAAAGGTCTTGATATTTCAAGCTATATTCACCTTTAAAAGTTCATCGTTATGACTCATAATATCCTTTCATGTTTAGTTCATGTCTAGAGCTTAATCATGTCCTATTTTCCTTGCTAAATCCATGTCAAGAAGCTGAGCTAAAACCTCCTAACACAGCCATGATCAACAAGCTTGAAAATTCAAGGAAAAAGTCACTTTCAAAGGGTAAAAACAAAATCTAAACCCTAAACCTTGTTAATCAATACATAAGCTTCAGATTTGTAACACCCCATCCAAAGCCTATCGTGGTTATCGCAATCTGAACACTTAATCGAATACGTCGCAGCGGAAATAAACAACACCTGGACCTTGCCACGGTCTGATCGATAGAATATACCGGCTTAAATACTTACAATACTTATCCAACAACACTTACCCAACTTAAACATCAATATTCTCAATACCACAACCAACCGAGTACTAGTATCTTATACACAATCCCAAACTTACATCAGCTTAATATAAACAGGCGGGTGCACAGGCGCAACCCGAACTCAAAATAAAAGTCCCCACCTAAGTCTAACCGCTCCTACTCTCGTAGTGCGTCCTCATGGGCCTCTTACCTGCAAGTGTAAAAATAGCCCCCGAGGGGGTCAGCACGAATGCTGGTACACCCTCTCATGGCCCCCAAGCTAACGGGCTACGACTAATTGTCGATAGCATGGAAATTGATTACATACACAAACATAATATGAAGTGCAATAACAATAACCACAGATGAACATATATAGTTCACAAGTAATGAACGACTCAAGCGTTCTCTTATCTAGTGGGTTAGTAACCCCCTCCTTAGTCCTCATTTCCTTAATCTCAGTTCCTTACCTTACCTTAATCTTAATCTCAATCTCAATCTTAATCTTATACTTGCCAACCTCTCCACTATTAGATTGGTTAGCCCTTAATTGGTTGCTTATCTTTGTAGGGCTTGGTTAACCCTAGCCGGTAGCAGTGCACTATCCGACGATAAGCTACCTTTCTTAATTTATTGGGGATGTAGGCTTGATCCCCCACGCCTTCCTTAATGTGCCTCCCACCTCAAACAGTAGCCCGGGTGGGGGTCGATTTGTTGACCCTAGGCGACGAGTCTAATGACCAGTCTTATTTGGAAGTCGGATTTGATTCAGATACCGACCTCCCCCAATACACATGTGCCGGTACCATTCCGGATTCCTCACTCCCACCCCAAGTTATGGTTAGTGAAAGCCTTAATTACCAAGTGTTAGTTAAACCTTGACGGGTAAAACCAACAATCACCGATACTTAGTTCTCAACCTTAACTCAGTAAGTGCTAAACTTGGTTAGTAGCAATCTCAAGTCTCGCGGGTTAGTGTTATAACAATCACAACGAGAACAATATAACCAGTTGCATGCTTTATCTTGTTTTAGTCATAGCAAATAAACAGATAGCACACAAGCCGAGGGACACCTCGTTAGCAAGCAGGTCACAAGAAGGATTGTACCGTTCACCGTCGATCGTTGTTTGACTAATCTTCTTCGGGGTCCCAACTCACAAACCTAAAACATTCATTCATTTTTAGGTTATTAGTTATTTGCACCTTACTTAGCCCACTTAGTCTCTAAGGACTTCCATTCAATAACCTCTCAAGTCTTTATCACTTAGTCTCACAAACTTAACTTTAAACATTAAAACTTATACTTAATCTTAACTTAATTCCTTAAGTTCTTAGGGTCCCAATCATTACTACCCTACCAAGGGCATACCTCATTACCCATTACCTTTCTTAGAATTTAAAATTTCTTTTTTTTTCTAAGTGTTAAGGGTCGACCGACCCACCGACCGACCCTACCCCTGGGTCGGTCCATTACAGAAACTCTTCCGTCTCTTGAAACCCATCCGACCGACCCAGAGCTAGACCGACCGACCCAAACCCTCTGGGTCGGTCCCTTACAGAACCCATTTTTCTACACTAAACCTTTGCCCGACCGACCCAAGGCTAAGCCGACCGACCCAAACCCCCTGGGTCGGTCCAGTCCAGAGGCATTCCGGATGGCTTAACTTGGCCCGACCGACCCAACACTGGGTCGGACCCTGGGTCGGTCCTCTACAGACCTTCCTCTTAAATTGCCTCTTTCAATTCCAAACTTCTCCTCATGTCTTCTAATATGCTATAACCTCATTTGGGCACCTCAAATACACCTTAAGCCCTCCTCTAAACACATTAAATCATTCACCAAAATCCACCTTAGTCATTATGCATTTTCCTTGTGATAATGCTAACACTTGTAATGCTTTCCTCTAGGTTTCTAGGTGGTGATTCATACCTAAAGTAGCCACTATACCAAATGTTTTCCTCACCACTATAACATCATCTTCCAAGCATCTCTCACCATCTAAAACTCTTTTAAGCATTTACTAAAAATTCCTTCACAAGTTTAAACTTCCATCATCAACACATTATTTCCTTATTAGTTGTGCACCAACATTTGCCTAAGTCCTAAATACTCAAATACATTCTCTTGATTTCTAAATCCTTCATAGTAATGCCTAAGTCATTATAAGTCATTAGAACACCTAACTCTCACTCTTTTTCATCAAGACAACCTATAGAACATCCTAGTACTTCCTTAGTCATTAATTTCCCTTAGAATGTCTTAAACACTTAAGCTCTCCTTTAAATTTTGCCATAGGTTCTCTAGTATATAATACCACCTAACACATGGTTTTTCTCCATCAAACAACCAACATCACACAAATTCTCACCACAACACCTTAACACCCAATTTACACCAAAACCACACCACATCATCATATAGTGCTTAAACTTAAAATGCTTGGCACTTAGGCCCTTAAATAGAAATAATCTTAACCACTGAATTTCCACATATATATATGCCTTCAACCTGCGAATACACTCAACAAGGCTCCCATTGAAATAGAATGCTTCTTGTACTTCACCTTTACATCCTTAAACTATCTCTTTTCTCATTTGCTCCTTAGTCACAAGTTCACAAGAATAGTCATTGTTTCTCCTAGGTTTTATAGCACCTTCCCAATATAAACTCTACACTAAACTCATCATATACCCACATCTCATTCCCTTAAACAACATAACACCTTAAGGTAAGTAATTTACCTTGTTTTCTCACAAGCTTAAAAGCTTTTCTTCTTAGGTTTTCTTTGTTCAATCTCGGTCACCAATGTGATTCTCCTTGCCAATGTTCTAACCAATATCCAATGACTCCAATGAGTACTAGATAACACATTAACCCTAAGGAACAAACCCTAGGTTAAAATATGTTTTAAGGTATTAATGTGATTGTTTTACCTTGGTTTCTCAAGACAAACTTGGATGTGAAGCAAGAAAGACCTCCTCTCTCCTTTGAAGAGTAGAAACAAGCTAGAACAAGGCATAAACATGGAGTCCCATGAGTATATATTTTCGGACATGTGAAGAAAATGGTGGAAACCTAGATTTTCTTACACTTTCTTTACCTTAAGAGAATGGAGATGCCAATGGAGTCTCCAAACTTGAATTTCCTCCTCTAATGGTGGTTTGACTTGGCACCAAAATGAAGCTCTTGAAGTTTTGAAAAGATAGAAAGGAGGAGCTTGAGCTAACTAAGAAGAATATGTATTTTGTTTTGGATTTGGAGCTAAAATGAGCAAGATGTGTGCAAGAGAAGGTGGAGCTAGCATGGAGAGGAGCTTCACGTCAATGGAGAAGAGAAAGAGAGCAAGAAATCGTGTGAGACAAGGAAGAATGAAGAAGTGAGGAGAGAGGTAAGCAAAATGTGATATTTATCTTAAAAGGTGAATAGTACTTTATGCTTTATAACTTACTTATTTTGCTTTCTCTTTACTTAGTTAGATAAGTGTGGTGAGTCACACTTAAAGAAACCGGCCCCCCTTTAGTGAATGAGGGTAGTTTAGTCTTTGTTGACCAAATGTCTCACTTATATAGACTTATGTTATAAACTAGCTTAATAAATTCACTATTCATCAAAAACAAGGCACATTGTTGTGAAATTTTTGATTTCCCATTGATATAGACCTCCAAATGTGATACTATATAGTACACATATTAATTAGAGAGTAATGATGGACATTTAGCCATTCAAAACTCATTTACAAGACAATTTTTCAAAAACGTGCTTTAAGGCCTCTTAAAGCACATTTTGTGTTTTAACTTGTTTTCAAGCTTGGTTTTCTTTGGTAATTGACTTAAAATGACCATTAGGATATTACTAAGGTCTTAGAACAATACTTGGGTACTCTCCCATGTCTCTCCAAGCTTAGAGCACGTTTTTGCTTAAACTGCTCTTTTTTTGGTGTTTCCTTATATTTTCTTTGATTAGAAATGTTTCTTAATGTTTCTAAGGCATTATTTAGCCTCCTTATATCTTAGTTTATCATTTAAACACCATATCTAAGTTTGGGGTATTTCAAGATTAGTGTAGAAAACTAATATAGCATCATATTTATGCTTATAGCTGAGCTTGGTGTGAAGAAAACCAAGTCATATGCTTCAAATTACAAGATAAATCCTTAATGCACATTTTTATGCTTTAAGGCATTTTAGACTTTGTATCTTATGTAAGGCCGAGAGTGAGCTGGGAAAATTGGTCCATTTTGACCTTAAAATGAATAGGAATTAATATAGTCAACTTTGGTTAATCACTTAAGTGATTTAATGACATAATTGTCACGTTTATGAAATTATGGAGTAAATTTGCAAATTTCATACAAATATGGGTATGCAGCAGTAAGGCCGTGAGTGTTATGCATTTTTAGACCATTTAAGTGTAACTTTAAGTTATATTATCGTTTGTGATAAGGCCATGTCATTTGGCCAAGTTTATAAGTTTTAAAATGCTTATAAGTACTTTAAGTTTAAGCTTTTGGTTAGCTTTTGGTTAGCTTTTTGTTTGGTAAAAAAATATACCATTCAGATGTGTTTTAGTGAGTGAAACCACTTAAGGAAGTGTGGAAGAAATTACCTAATAAATGGGTAATATTAAGGGGGTTTTAAGTAACAAAAATGACATAAAGATGTTAAATAACTTAAGGAGTGTTCTAGTGAGTTTACGAGTGCTAGGGCTGGCAATTTTTACCCAACTCGATAACCCGACCCATACCCAACCCGAAAATAGTGGATTTGGGTCACGATTATTGACCTATTTAATTATTGGGTCGGGTATGGGTTACCTATTAAATTTTTGGGTTGGGTATGGGTTCAAAGTCTGAACCCGTAGTCAACCAGACCCCTTTATTTTATTTTATTAAAAATAATAATAAATAAATAATTAGATAAAAATATAATATATTGCTAAGTAAGTGATAACCTACTATTAGTATAATACAGATTATGTAGTATCTTTTTATGAGAGGTTGTTTATTTGATAATACTACTTTGTTGTATTTCTTTATGAAGCAAAAGCGAGAGTATTCGGTATGTGGATTGTCAAAAGACAGTGTGCTGCTCTCTCTTCCATAGCTCCCAATGTGGTCCTATCTCTTCTGTACTCTGAAGATTTTTGTCAATGTTTTTATTCTATATTCTGAAGGAGAAAATACAGTTATATTTGGCCCAGGCGCGTACACATCACCTTCTTCTGTTAAGTGCTACTGAGCACGACATGTATGTGGAAAAATAAAAAAGACAGAGGATAATGAAAACTCTGGAATATCTACCATATTGAATGTATGATTTCATTCATTTGAAACTCCGTTTGAGCAATTATATAAAAAATTTAATTCCAGGTCTTTTAAATTTTGCATAGCCTAATTATGTTGGGTTAAACGGGTCGGGTATAGGTTTAATCATTTTATATGGGTCGGGTATGGGTTGATAATTTGTAACCCGATTATTATTGGGTCGGGTATGGGTCAATACAATTTTAATCAGGTCGGGTATGGGTGAGCTTCAACCGGACCCATTAACCCGAATTGCACCCCTAATGAGTGCTATGTGAGTGTACAAGTGTTGATAAGTAAAATTTGGTGTATAATCTGTATTAAAACAGAAATTTAGGCCTTTGATGAATTTTGGATATGAATTATAAGTTATAGCAAATTTAAAGGCTTATTTGAAAGTCTTAGAAAAGAATTAGGGAAAAACCATAATAATAGAGAAGCTCTGGTCAAGGCAAAAACTTGGAGGTCAAGCTTGATTAGGAAATAAGTGTTGACCAAGTTTAGGTGAAGAAATAAATTAAATAACAATTTTAATGATGATGAGAAAATAATGTAAGTTTTATAAACTTAAGGGTTAAAGTGTAATATATAAAAGTATAGGTGTTGTTATGCATAAAAATGGACTAGGGTTTTTTCTGATATGTAGGAAGAAATTGAATTAAATTTGGAGTTATATAAGAATTTATTATATAACATAAAGTTTAAGGATGAAATTGTAACAATGTAATAACAAATGGGGTCAAAATGTAATTTCCAATAGATTTGGGTGAAAGAAACAAATCTGGAACAGAGGAGGGTCTGTTTGGGAATATGGAAAATGGATTTGTAAACTTTGGGTAATAATTATACAAGATAAAAATGTTATTACACATGATATAATGTAAGGTTGTAACATTATAAGAGGGGAGCTTAATATATGAGTGGAATATGTTATGAAACATTAGACATTAAAGGTCCAAGTTAATATATGGATTTGAATTAAAAAAGAATTATATAATTTAGGGAAAATTCACGATATACCCCTGTTTTCTTTCGTAATTCACAATATACCCCTGTGATTTTCGTAATTCAACTTTAAACATACTTAAATGTTGTCCAAAAGTGATGAAACTTTACATGGACAATGCTAAAGTGTTATATTTTGGTCCAATATCAAATTTGAAGTTTTTTAAGCTCACATGTGACCTGTGGGACCCAATGAACATGTGACTGCTCATTAGGTCCCACAGGTCACATGTGAGCTTAAAAAACTTCAAATTTGATATTATACCCAAATATAACACTTTAGCATCGTCCATGTAAAGTTTCATCAATTTTGGACAACATTTAAGCATGTTTAAAGTTGAATTACTAAAACCACAGGGGTATATTGTGAATTACGAAAGAAAATAGGGGTATCTCGTGAATTTTCCCTATAATTTAAATATAACAAATTGTTAAGTCAAGTCAAGTCAACTATATTGACCTAATCAACTCATATGACCAAGAAAGTCAAGATCGACAACCTCTTAAGTAAGATGAAACATTGGAAAGAAGTAAATATTACAAGGTCAATTGTATATACAACATATAGTAACAAACTATATAAATATACATGCTTATATATATACAACAATAAACCTATAATAAAAATGAGATAGTTATTAGCATAATATCCTAAGTTGTAAGACATGCAACAATGTCATTAATATGTGAATTAAAGTGTTGACATAACTAATCCCGAACCATTTCAAAAACCCGAGTAACATCAACTAGTTAATGACGGGGTTGAAAACCGGGGGGATTAGCAATTGTAAGGAGATAACAAACTGTATTACGATCAAAGGATATTAATATGTAGTGTGATGCGTATTCCAGATCATAAGGCTTGGAGGATTACCGGGTAAGCGTGAGACTTCACGCTAGCGTATATTACGGTGCACGGTATGTTGTTATGTGGCTTGATTGTCTCTAAGGATTTTCTCTTTCAAACTTATGTGAATCTATGATAAGATTAAATACTTGCTTGTGTGAATCAATATGCTTGAATGTATATTATAATGTTCCCTAAATTATTGCTATTGTTGTGGGATATTATTTATTCGTAACTGTAAACTGAACTAAGGCAATGAAATGCTATCTTATATTAAGATAAGAGAAGTAGTAATAAAACGTCATAGCATAGGTGTGAGCCTCGATTTTTAAACCCTTATCCTATGTTGATTCGAGTGATTAGGATCTGATCAGGTTCTAGGTCCACATATAACCTAAGATTAATAACTATGTGATATAACACTAATTATTAAACCCTAGGTTAGCTCACTCGATCCTATTATGAGTCGCCACCTAATTTTGACCTAGATTAAATTAGGAAATGAGAGTTCGGGTTTAGGGGCTTGGTATACGACTTATTTAGGGTTCAATTACTTTCATTACCCAAGAAGTCGTTTTTCCTCTACTTAGTCTATTTACGGCATATTATAAAGTCAATTTAACTTAAGTGCGCATGTTTCTGATTTTTTAGTATTTTTGATGTTTGTTGACAGAAAATTAAAAGTGGAAAGTAATATTACCTAAGCTAGGGTTTCGGAGGTAGAATTATGTCAAATTTTGATTCTATCAGTGGCCACGGACCTAATGTTCAAACCCACGGACCCTAGTTAATCTAAGTGAAGATAAAAGTTGAATTAAATAGAAAACAAGATTTTGAAAAGTCCGGGGCCACGGACAAGGCGTCTGTGGGCCCGGACATAAGTTGAAAAACCCTATATTTTTTTAAAAAAATTGTCCCGCCACCGTCGGGGGGCGTCCAGGCTTACGGACAGGGCCTCTGAGACCCCGGACATAGCGTCCGTGGGTGCGGACCGCCCTCGGACGGCGGCGTTTGGGCGGTTCCCGGTGGTATTTTTGGCTCAAAATTTATGGGTTTGTAGCCTAAAGATTATAAACACATTAGTAATCAAATGTTTTCAATTGACTACGAATTAAGGACGAAACTTATTGAACAAGTTAATGAATAGAAACGAAAACAAACGACAATTCAGAAACCGTAAAGAGTCGGTTCGAACTCAAATTTTAGCACAAGATTAAACAATTCGTGGGGAGTTAGGAAGTTAAGATTTCTACCTGTTTTACCTTCGAATTCGATTAGATTCTTCAAGTCGGGAGCCCTTCGAGGCATCGTCGATCGGATTTGGTTCTGGCTTGAGTTCGAAACCAGCTTTTGACCCCTTCTTCCCTGGGCCGTTAACCACATTTTGGTTCTGTATTTTTGGTATTTTGGTGCTTGGAAGTTCAATGGGAGAAGAAAGGATGAGTTTTTTGCGATTTCGGAGTGATTTCTACAGTGTTTCGGTATTGATTTGAGGCTTGGAAGTGTAAAAACGTGGGGAGAAGGTTTGAGGCTGTGTTCTCTGACTTTGGAAGTGTTCTCCTCTGCCCTAGGTAGTTTTTGGAAGGTTCTTTTATAGAAATAGCAAGGCCATGTTGATATAACAAAATTTTTATCTAAAATCCCGATTTTGCGCTCTAAGAGAATCTAATTTATTAAAACATGCTACAGGACAATAAAATTCTGAAATTTTAACCAAAGATAAAAGATGATATTGAGGAATTTTGAGAGTTGGAATCAGGTTATTTCGATAAATAACCGATTAGATAAAAATCTCACCATCTGGAATCTCCCATAATTCATAACTTATTATTGGAAAGTCGAAATAACGAAATTCCAAACGCATTAGTCTCTAAAACTCATCCTCTATGCTGTGTTAAAATTTCATGACATTTTGTTTTGGTTTCAGTATTTTCCAGAGGAGAGAGAAAATTACAAAAATGATTGAATTTCTCTTTTAAATTTTGGGCTAAGGTTCCAAATAAAATAATTTCAGGTTTATGATTGTATGTAGTTATGCTAACCATGTGACAATTGTTTTTAGAAACCTTTTTATTTCTATTTTGAGGTTATTTCATGTGTTAATTATTAAAGAAATTAGCTTATAATATGAATTAAAAGCTAAATTTCCAGAATAAATATTATAAGAAAATCATGAAATATCTTTCATAATGACTATGATTTTGGAAGTGTTTGGAGATAGTGAACAAGTCATATGAAAATAGAAAATCCCGAGAATGTCCTTGGAAAATCCCGTATTGGTGCATTTTGACCATTTTGCCCTTTGTAACACGTATGCGTTAGAGACTATTTCGAGGGGGTTAAAATTTTGGGTATAACAATAGGATAATAAAGAATCAATTATCCGAGACTTCTAAGAATTTACTTAGATGTAGAGCAACGGCACATTTAAAGCCGCTCTTATATTCTTACATTCGAATGGTATAAATCACCTAGAGATACTAGGTATAAGACCTTGATGGAACACATTTGAAATGTTACACTGGGACCTAATGTAACACCCCATCCAAAGCCTATCGTGGTTATCGCAAACTGACCACTTAATCGAATACGTCGCAGCGGAAATAAACAACACCTGGACCTTGCCACGGTCTGATCGTTAGAATATACCGGCTTAACGTTTACAATACTTGTCCAAAATACTCATCCAACTCAAACATCAACATTTACAATACCACAACCAACCGAGTACTAATATCTTAAACATAATCTCAAACTTACATCAGTTCAATCTAAACAGTCGGGTGCACAGGCGCAACCCGAACTCAAAATAAACAACCCACCCTAAGTCTAACCGCTCCTACTCTCGTAGTGCGTCCTCATGGGTCTCTTACCTGCAAGTGTAAAAATAGCCCCCGAGGGGGTCAGCACGAATGCTGGTACACCCTCTCATGGCCCCCAAGCTAACGGGGCTACTACGACTAATTGTCGATAGCATGGAAATTGATTACATACACAAGCATAATATGAAGTGCAATAACAATAACCACAGATGAACAATATAGTTCACAACCAATGAACGACTCAAGCGTTCCCTTAACAAGTGGGTTAGTAACCCCCTCCTTAGTCCTCATTTCCTTAATCTCAGTTCCTTACCTTACCTTAATCTTAATCTCAATCTTAATCTTAATCTCAGTATACAAACCTTTCCTAGAAGGGATTGGTTGTAGCTTAATTCGAACCTGGGATTTAGGTGATCCCACCGCACCATCTTAATGCCACCTACTCTGGACGGGAGTCCAGCGTAGCTGAGCCGGCAACCGGCCCTAGGCTACAAGTCCGAAGACAAGTCCTTAAGCGGAGGGCGGATCTGATTCAGATACCGTCCCCCTTTTTCCTTAGCATGCATGACCGGAGATCGGTCCCGGGTTTCCTCACTCATGTTCCAGTTAGTAGACACCTTAAACACCATGTGCTAGCTAAGCCTTAACGGGCATAAACCAACAACCATCAACTTAACTCTTTCTTAACTCAGTAAGTACTAAACTTGGTTAGTAACAATCTCAAGTCTCGTGGGTTAGTGTAAAGCTAACACAAACACAACGAGAATAAATATAATCCGGTTGCATGCTTTATCTTGTTTTAGTCATAGCAATTAAACAGATAGCACACAAGCCGAGGGACACCTCGTTAGCAAGCAGGTCACAAGAAGGATTGTACCGTTCACCGTCGACGATCGTTTGGTTTATCTCCTTCCAAGTCCCAATTCACAAAGCCTAGAACATTGATTCAGTTTTAGGTTATTATCAATCCAACTCAATAGAATTACTTAACTTTCCTAGACATCAACTTTTACCCATTGTTTTTCACTAAGCCTTATGGTTTTTAACTTGACTCCTAAGTGCATCATTTCCTCATTATTTATTACACTTACTCTCCCAATTAATGACCATCACACCCACCAAACAAGTCCTTAACAATCTCATAACATCCATACTTAATTATCCCCATCATTTCCTAACCTTAAACAAGGTTTTTGGTCCATACAGTGGCCTGTTCGAACTTGTGTCCGGACTTCCTAAGTTCGGACACGAGTCGAGACTCAAAACTGAAAACAGACGCCTGTCCGAACTTGTGTCCGGACTTCGGAAGTTCGGACATGGGTCGAGGAAAATTCAAAGTAGAAGCAGACACGTCCGAACTTGTGTCCGGACTTCCAAAGGTCGGACACAAGTCGAGACTCTGAAAATTTTCACGCAACAGGGCTTGTCCGAACGTCCATGTCCGGACGGATGTTCGGACAAGGCAAAACACTCATTTTCTAAGCCTTCAAACACTTAACCAATTTTCACCAAACTTCTCCTAAACCTTCATAATGTCTTCTAACTTCATTTGTCACATTTACATCCTCATACAACATCCCACAAAACTCATTTTCCATCTCCTTAAACACTTACTCACTTCATACCAAAATTCCTACACTTATGATATTTTCTCCTTGGTTTTCTAAGTGGTGTTTCATACCTATGATAGCCACTATGCCAATAATGTTCTCTCACTACTACAACATCATCTCCCAAGCATCTTTCTCCTTCTAAAACTCTTTTATGCATTTACTTAAAGTTCCTTCCCAAGCTTAAACTTCCATCATCAACACATTATTCCCTTCCTAGTTGTGCAACAACATTTGCCTAAGTCCTAAATACTCAGATACATTCTCTTGATTTCTAAATCCTTCCTAGTAATGCCTAAGTCATTATAAGTCCTTAGAACACCTTATTCTCACCCTTTTTCACCAAGACAATCTCTAGAACATCCTAGTGTAGACACCAAAAATTCTCACCCCATAAAGCAAATTCTGAAATAATAAACACAATAAGAGGGGTCGTCGCCTTTCTTTGTCAACACGTATTGACGTGCATGTCAAAATGAAACCATCGTTTTATAGTCTTTTTCAAAGCATTTCATAAAAACACGATTTTGTGAAAACGAATTTCCAAGGACAATGTGGTTTTACACCCATCCCCGCCCGCAGAAGACCTCTTGTCTTTATTTCGTATGCTAATATACTGAATTCTGTAATAGCTCAACCGGTGGAGTGTTCTAGAGGGGAGTACTGAAGTGGCAAGTTCGAATCTCACCAGCAGCCATTTTAAACGCTCTATTTTTTTCAACAGCCTTACACAAGCAGGGCCTCGCCCAACTCGGATCAAATGCAGCCCAGTATGCCAGGCCGAACTCGGCCCATTGACCCAACAAATGCAGCCCACTCTCAGTTGGGTCTGATTTCTACAACCCAGCAGCCTAAAATAAAGCCCATACCCATTACAATAAATCCATTTATGAGGCAGTTTGACTCTTTCCTGGAAAAAACCCTAAGTTTCTATTATAAAGGAACAGTAGCCGCCCCTATCTCAAGGACATGCTTCCCGATCGTTCTCCTGGCTCATCCATTTTCTTCCCTTCAATTTCAACTCCAAAGAATCGGCATCCTTGTCTTCTCCCCGAGGCATCTCCACACCCGAAAATCCTCAAAGACCAGACCCATCACTTTCATTGTTGTCTCTCAACCCACACCACCCAACCATCCACCCACGGAGAACATGCCCACCCCCATCGACCACCATAAACACCCCAATTCCGAAACCCAGAGCAACCAAAAATGCTAGCCGACCAATACCAATCCTACGGTTTTGTTCTTCAAAGGACATCTGCTACTCTTCCCTGAATATACACATGTCTTGTTCTCTTGAACCCGGAACGCTTCGAACGCTCTAAGCTCTTCCGAGTCATTCATCTTGCTCACCAGAAATCACCACACGAACGTCATTTTTATACCACCCAAAACTCGCCTTCATCCACTGGAATCGACATTCCTCCTCGATTGCTTCACATCACCGCCAAATCGCCCCACACACCACCATCATCCACGCTCGAAATCTCTGTCCTCACCCAGAAACTCGCTGACGTTTTCGTATTCTTCGCCAGAGCGACGCCCATCGTTTTCATTTTGCCCCAGTGTCATCCGGTTCTTGCAGAGTAAGTTGGGTTGCCCCCTTCTATAGCGAAAATGGATTTCAAGCTTCTCTCCCTTTCCTTTGTCTTTCTTTCTTTCTTTTGATTTTCCTTCCCCAAATGACCCGAAGAAGGTGACGTTTGTTTCTATGTCAACTTCACTGAAGAATTTCAGTGCTAGGTGGTATTCTCTTGTAACCGTCAAACCGGTTATGGACATCGTGGTCCATGGACACCGGAGAAGTCGGAACACTTTGCTTGTTTTGCTACTGATTTGCCTGTTCTACCAGATTGATGTCGATTTTTATTATGTCATTGAGACGATGGTAAATAGAGCTATCACATTCGCTGGTTTTATTTCTCTGCGGTATCCTCGTGTGCTTTCTGTTGTCGATTCATCCTCTCGGTCTTGATACATCTAGATGTATTGTTGTATGTTTCGTTTGTGACATTCTGCTTCGGTCAAGGTGTTTGGTAAGAGGATGGTTATTATTACTGTCGTCAAGGAAGTAACAATACGCGCCTCTTGTACTTGAGCATACTGTCCTGTTTAAATTGGTTTCTCATCTTCTGTCGACCTGAATATCCTCGTGAGCATCCGAAGATGAGTTAGTGAATAATTGTTTGTTTGGTTCGAATGGTGAAATGGGAGCCGATGACCCCCTCTGGATATATAATCTATTGGTTGTTTCATTTGAGTTTAGCACTGCTGTTGGTTTAATGTACTGATATGGTGAACTTTGGGCTCTCACCCTTTTTCCTTTTCCGGCCTTTGGGTGCTTGAGGTCCCTGTCTGCCTGTGCATATTGTTTACCGATTCATCTTTGAGCAGAGTAAAGTTTGTTGTGGACTGATCTGATTTGGGGCGATCAGTTGTGGGCCCGTCTATGCATCCTCGGTGGCTTGTGATTTGAATGTGTCTTGTCCGCTTGCTATGTGTTCAGTTCCATTCGGTATAATTATTCCTTCTGCTTTTGATGAATGTTCTGATCGAGGTACACACGAGTTTGGTTGGGTTCTAAGCTGAAGCTTCCGCTTGGTTGGCACGGGACAGAGTTTGAATGTGAATTGGACTTGGCTGAGCCTAGATTGATTTTTGGACACTACTTATGCGGTGGGCTTTAATAATAAAATTCTTCACGGGTTTAAGCACCCTTTTGGTTGGCCTTTCTTATTTTTTGACATTAAGAATGATGATTGACTTTACTTGTACATGTTTTACATACCTTGTTGCAGAGTTTCAATTCAGCTCTTTGTCGCTTTAACTATTGTTAAGCCCTAGCTATTATGTCCTTTAGGGCCAAGCCACTAGGATAGTGGGGTCCCCCTGGCCTGATAGACCATCAGCTTATCTCATGGTGGTGACATCCTAAACCTTAAAACACACATTTATGTATATAAGCAAACAATAATCCCTTTAGGATAGAGAATGTTCCCCTAGCCTGATAGACTATTGGCCTATCTCATGTGGTAACATTCTAAACCCTAAAATATACCTAATATATGTATATAGATTAATTTCCTCCTTTTGGTTTTAGACCAACATTCCCATTCAAAATTTCTCTCCAAAATAGGCCCAAACCAACCCAAGGCCCAAAACCGACCCAAACCCATTTCGGGCCCAAATCAAATCAGCCCAAGCCTACAAGAAATCAACCAAGCCCATAAAAACCAAACCAAACCCACAAAAGTCAACTCAAGGCCCATTACCCAAGTCCGCGCAAGTCAAACTAAGCCCAACCCCAAAGTTGGCCCAAGTTCGCACAAGTCAAACTAAGCCCAACCCCAAAGTTGGCCCAAGTCCACAAAGGTTGACTTTGACCAAAAAGCGTTGACCTTGACCAAAACATTGACCTTGACCAAAACGTTGACCTTGACCAAAAAACGTTGACCTTGACCAAAACGTTGACCTTGACCAAAAAGTGTTGACCTTGACCCAACTTTGACCCAACTCAAAATTCAATCTAGTTCAAGTCTGAACCTCAATCCAAACCGAACCTATTTCATCAAGCTCAATTCAACTCAAACCCAAATACATTTCATCCAATCCACACTCAACTTGTAAATTCCTTTCAAACTCCAAAATCCAAAAAAAGAATTTCAAACCATCATTTTATCCAAGTTTTATCAAGATCTCAAGTTTTCAAAGAAACCTATTTTGTGGAATTTAAAAGGAAAAAAACTCTTCTCACATCACAGAAAACTCTTCTCTATTGCAGAAAGTTCTTCTCACATATACAGAAAGTTTTCTCCCAAAACATTTCTCAAAATCAGTGTTTCTTCGTAGAGAATTCCGAACAACTTCAAAGATTTTCTAACTCAGCTTTCAAACTCCAAAATAAATTGTTTTCGGGGAGCAAGAAATGCCTAACCCCTTCAAAACATTCCCTCCATGGTTAGGACATCACTTGTCTTCCTTCCCAAATATAAAAATCCGAGGCGGGGCACTGGGGTCACAACCTCCCTTGTCGCAGTCTGGATCTCTTTAGGCGGGGCATTAGGGTGACAAACCTCCCCTAATTGCAGCCTAGATTTTACAAGGCGGGGCGCTAGGGAAGTAACGACCTTCCTAGTTGCAGCCGGGATTTTAGAATCGTCTAACTCCCTTCCACTCATTTCAATGTTTTCAGTTTTAAGTTTTAAAACCCGGGAGTTAGAGACGTTATTAGGGTTCGACCGAGAACATCTCATTCATGGTGTTTCTCTCTGAATCTTTTTTTCGACATAAATTCATTGCCCCATCTTTCGAGCCTCGGCACTTACCATTAATTAAGTGTCGTGTTCGAGGGGGTACATAGGGTAATCCCTCGGGATTATCCGCCCTTTTTACAACAAAAAACGATTTTTCGGTTTTAAAAAACTTTAAGAGAGACAATTCTGAATCAGCCAATCCAACATTTCCATTAGAGCTCTAGGACCCATAAACAATTCTCAACCTTCCTCTGAACCAATTCTAAGTCACATAGGACTTCCATTTCTTGAGGACCCCTAGAAACCTTATACATCTTCAAAACCCGAATACCTGCAAACCAAATATTCTCTTCCATACTCGATCATCCTTAAAACCCGATTTGCTCCTCAACACATTCAACTTTCCAAGACACCTCAAGAACCCGACCATTTCAAAATTCGAACTTCGCAAACACGAAAAACTCCTCAAATCAACCAAGTGATCCAAATACCTCTTGACTCCACCAAAATGACCAAAATGCCCCTTTACTCCTCAAAACTCCCATCATTCTCTTAATCCCATGAAGGCCCAAAACAACCTCTCAGAGCATTTAAAACCTCTCAAACACTTCAACCAGACCAACTCCAATACCGGCCTCATCCTCACCCCTCACTCAATCCTATCCTTGGCTTTTTAAATGAATCTCTCTAATAAGGTTTTGAAAGAAGGCAATCCCGACAATTGGAGACCGAGGTTTCCTCGGGCACCAATCCGAAGTCGTGGTCGTTGCCACTTCTAAGGGGTGTAACCCAGTGCGAACCCACACAGAATCTCTAGTATGATCAGATAAGTCCTATCCATAGGCAACAAATCATCAGAGTCAACCAACGGTTCTTAGAACCCTTCTTCCCTCCCTTCCTAGTTCCTTAGGTCAAACTAGGTGGCGACTCTAGTCAATTCCGCCTTATAGAGGCATAAGTCCGCGTGGAGCCCATCGAGAGCGGGTGTAGTGTTCACTTACACTCCCCTTATGCTTTCTGGGAAAGACGGACGATTTAGTAGGTATTTGAGGGTTGCCAGAATAACGGGTTTCCGCCCTCCACAGAATGGCAATTCTAGGATCTAGACTTCTCAGCTAGTCCGTATTTAGATAGACTCCCCTCATACCGAAAAATCACCCTCCACAGAATGGCGACTCTGCTGGGGAAAACTTGAGTAAGTTTTTCTCAAACTCAAGGAAGACTGAACTCCATTCAAAATTGTCGGGATTCCCCACTTCTTTCAAAACCTTCAAGAGATTCTTTCAAAGCCTTTAGGATTATTCTACTCCACACTTAGAGTGTGTATCTGATGAGGACAGATAGGATTTATTAGATCCTCAACAAACATTGTAACAATTGGGTTAATAATTAGCTCACACTTAGAAAGAGACACACTTAGGATTGAATGAAGCTAACTTCCCTTTAGGTTAATAAACAACCAGTTGGAATCACCGCCTTCAAGACAAAACAATTAGTAATTAGGGTTGCTTGTCTCTTCTTTATTTACCGCATTCATATTATTGTTGCTTGTTGCGGGGTGAGACGGTCATTGACCTACACCATTACCGCTTTTACATTTACAAGTTGTGAGTGCATGGGTAGCTTAGGACATGCATTCCTCTGTGTCACCCCTATTTCCACGAGTCACGGCATCCCAATCGGTCCACGATTGATTTCCCATGAGTCGGGTCACTCATTGAGTGGTTAAGCCCGCGAGGCGAGACGGTCACCGACCTACGCCCTGAAGACTCATGATCCAAAATTATCCTCCATATCCGAGTTAAAGCCAGCATATAGTGAACTCTGAGCCTTCAGTGTCCAGCTGCCTAATCCGGTGTCTAGGACGGGTTTTATGGGTAGTCACCCCCTTGTATGCCGCCTGTCTGACCACCCTTCTGCCTTACCCCGAAGATTGCATGGGCTCAGTTCTCCATTGTTCCTCTGCACCACGGGTGTCTCTAAAGCCCGATGTCACGCTACACGTCCATAGAGGATCCCGTATTTACCGGATACCCATACATGGCACAACGTAGTCAGTGAATAATTTGGACTTTAGACACACCTGACCGTGCAGATGACGAGAGACCCGTTCCCATGCAGTACTTCTCCAAGTTTTCCAAAGTGAGTATGTTGTGATAATCCCCGGCCGTGGCTCGTGTGACTGTACCACTTCGGGTATCCTGACCTTTCGAACTTAAGCACTCCGGACTTTCTTAATGACGTGCCCCACAAGGCATAACAGAGATAAATCCCGAGAGATGAACAGTGAAGGGACGACGGTTCCCCCGGTGGTATGGAAACATTGATTGACCTGGAAGGTGATTATCCCAATCATTCACACTTAGCTCCACATAAAAACTAGCCACGATTTTACTTCTTGCTATACATGTGTGCAAACCACTTTCTTCGAACCAAATTTTTTAAAAAATTTGGCACAATGTTCGGAATTCTCTTTTGCATGTCTCTTAAAGCTGTTTTACGAGCTCGTCTAATTTAGAATCCCACTTATATTTTACTCAAAAACATTTGGGTTTTAAAACATGTCACTTACTTCATTTCACAAAAATGGTATTTCCAAAACAATTTTCAAAAAATAGATTTCGAAAAACCTACTTTCTACAAACGAATTTCAGACAACATCCTTCACCAACATTATTTCCTAATAGTTTTCGAAAACAATTTTCAAAGTTGATTTTCACAAACGTACTCCAAAATAAATGATTTAGTCCCCATGTTGCGACCCGCTATTTTTGAAGCTCAACCCACCTTCAAGAGCAGCGGTCATTACTGTGGAGCGTACTAATCATTTCGTGTTTTCACAACAGTGGTGGATTTTCGCATATGATTTTGTGCTCGATCATTCACTTTTCCTTTCTCAAAAATATCCTTCATTCCCCTCGTCGAAGCAAGTGAAGCAGCATGAAGATCGAGTACGCGGTGTGAGCCAAAATCCAGAAGCACACCAATCCGTGCAGCTAGCCGAGCGACATGAAGATTAGCAACACCTATTTGAGTTCGAACTGTTGAAAATCAGAGGAACGCCAGACCCGTTTTGTTGGGTCATGGTACTGCTTCACCGCAAGCGCCCAAAGACGAGCGAGCTGCCAACCGGGAGCCCGAGAGCGAGCTAAGCAGCCAACCAGGAGCCTGAGTGTGAGTGAGCAGTCAGTCAGAAGCCTGAAGACAGACTGGAAGAATTCAAGAGAAGTTTGACTCAAAATTTCCCCTTTAATGACTTTTTAGGATTGATGATGTATAGGTTTTCCCCATGATTCTTTTCTTTCTTGTCCATTTCTGAATAGATTACATGTATAGGTTTATACATTCCCTCTGAATTTATTTAGATCAATGTGTATAGGGTTCCCCAATCCCTATGTTATTTGCGAATGACCGAGCGTCAATATTCATATTGTTCAAATCCATCACTCCGAAAACACGTGTTTTCAAAACCGTCTTTAAAAAACTCGGTTTCTTTTGGCATGCACGTACTGTTTAAAATAAAGGACATACGAGACGACCCTTCACGTTTTATCTATCACACTTAAAACTTTGCTTTATGGGGTGAAATTTTCGGTGTCTACGGATACATCCCCTTTGACTTATCATATGAATACTACATGTATCTCGCAACTTTTTCAAGATAAATAAAAATCGTTTTTACACCAACAATCATTCACCTTCATCACACAACATTTTTTTTGTTTAACAAAACATACTGATATTACCTTTTCTCTTTCATTCTAATCCTTGTGTGTGCAGGTGTTCGCGACTGTTGGCAACTGGAAAGAGAGAAGACCAGTCTGCCTATAGCAACGGCAGAAAAGATGGAGCGAGCCCCTCGGCATGATCAAGAAGTCGAAGGCCGATTTGTTCACGAAAGATTAATCCATGACCTTGTTGCTGACTTGGAGAAAAACCTGAAGATAGAAGAATTGGTCCAAAGAAGAATAACTAGGGTCAATGCGGGGTCGGATAACAGTTACAAGGAGTCTCCAACTTACTCTGCATACGATGCCTATGAGTTTCAAGCAATGGACCCTCACGCTCTCTCTGTCCAAGTTCGAACAACACCAGACATGCCTTCTTCACCTATGTACAGTTCAACTTTGAGAACCCCACCCGCCACCAGAGGGAATTGGCAACCACACATGGTCTGTGATAAGGGAAAGGCGCAAGCCCCACCTTCTCCCATGGTGCATTCTGGCTTAAACCTCTCCTTGCCCACACAAAAATATGTCATTCCTTGGCAAACACCTCCTCACCCGTCAAATTCTAGCCAACATCTTCACCCAGGGACAACACTGCCCTCTCAATCTCTTGACACCGGCTACCCTGAGACAGCGTATATTTCAATCCAAAACCCTGATCTTAGAGCAATTCCAATGAAAGATATGGTGCAAGAACTGAAGGCGGAACTGGAACTGGCTCGACATTTTAAGTCAGCAGGTTGGGAACCAACTAACCCATACCCTAATGCTCGTCTACAAAAAGGCATGAGCTTGCCTGAGATGGAGAAGTATGAGGGAATTGGAGACCCGAGACATCATGTCGACAAATATGATAAACTCATGAACCTTCATGGCCTTTCCGACGAGTTGAAAGCTGCATGCTTTAGATTCTATCTGCAAGGACCTGCTTACTCCTGGATCATGAGCATAGATCTAAACGGAAAGTCAAGCCAAAGCCTGTACTTAGAGTTCCTCTCTCAATACGGTGACAACTTTCATCATGAAGTTACGCGTAGAGATTTAGAGATCACACGCCAGAGTTCTGACGAACCTGTGAGGGAATTCATAAAACGCTGGAGGGTGAAGGCCGGGCAAATGAATAATCGACCAAATGAGGAAGAACAAATACGAATGGTGATTTCTGGCCTGAGGGAAGAGTACCAATGCCAATTGAGATACCTGGGTATTTGCGACTTCAAACGATTGATGGCGGCCGTGATTGCTTTTGAGGACACTGAAATCAAATTGACAGAGCAACCCGAAATCATGGAAAGAAGGGAACGTACACCGGACAAAGCTCACAGGGACAACTTTCGAACCTCGGAATGTCGCTCAGTGAAGCATTGAAAATATTAGTCGAGGGAGGTCATCTAGCACTTTTCAATACAAGGTCAAGAATCAAGAAACTTGGGCCACATTTGCATGAATACTGCGACTATCAGAATCTGGGGACACACCACCGATGAGTGTACCACACTAAAGAACGCAATCCAAGAGCTGATAGACAGAGGAGAGGTATCTTCTTTAGAGCTAAGACGTTCATCCTAGAACACGAAGGCGCACTAACCCAAGGCATCACCGAGCCATGTAGGACCATGTGTTAATCCATGACGATCGTGACAGAAAGTAGTTGAGACATGTTTTATTGTAATGAAAGTGTTTGAAGGGTTGCATCCCATCCCTCCCCCTTTGTTTGACCTATCCAGGAATCACAGGAAGAACAAGACAGTTTTATCATGTTGACTGGCAGTATAGGGATTACCACTCCTTAAGCGGTCAAGGTTCGATTTACAGCTAAAACATGTAGGGTCACGTTTCTTCCGGGACCCACTCAGCAACCGACCGCCTTAAAGAACCATTGTTGGCGAGTGAACATCGTGGATCCTCAACTGAAACCGACTAAGCGAGACTAGGTGTAGCCTTACCACTCATGCATTGCATCCAAAACAAAAACAAAAACAAACAAACATTCAACCATCTCCATTCATCATTTTCAGCATTTCATGCATCCTATACGTAGTTATTCCATATTACCACAATAATGCATGTAGAATGCATTCATACTCCCGTATCGAAAACATCTTCGGCAAAAATCTTGAGAGTTGATTGAACAGAGTGCGTGAACCACTAAACTCTCGACCCGTCGAACATAAGGGTCTAATCAAAATCAGCACCACAATCAAGTGAGTAGTGTGCAAAGAGCGGTATTTTCTCTTGAATTTCAAGTGAGCGTTTTTGGGCAATCACTGAGCGACGAGGGAAGGTAGAGAGAGCCAATCGAGGTAAAACCATGAGCGACTTGTGCTTTCCTTCAGCACATGGGGAGGCATAATTTAGAGTGAGATCAATGTCGATAGCAAACACGAACTGTGATTCATGCAAAGATCTGAGAATAGTAAGAAAACAATCATTGACTAATGAGAATGACGAGGCACTTAGGAATAAAAATCTCCACAAAACCAAAAAGCTTTGACTGCCCTGTACATAACCCCTTAGTGAGCCCCGCTGAGCCTTTCATGAAAAACTTTTCTTGAAACTCCACAACATGCCACCACATATACATACTTACCCTTGCAATAGAGGACCTCGAAGGAGCCGGAGCCATGGCCCCTCCCCACCATCTTTCACAAACACAATAAATGAAATGTTTGAAGAAATCAATGAGTCAATGCAACTCTCTCCAAAGCCAAACACCAAAAGAAGAACACCAAAAATGTTCAAGAAGATCAACGAGTCAATGCAACTCCAAAGCTGAAAGCCAAAATACAAAGCAGAGAATGCTTGAGAAAGTTGATGAGCCAAATGCAATTTCAAAAACACAAAAATGAGAAGAAAGTTCAAATCGTACGCCAGAAGAGGCAAGAAGGAAAAATCCAAACCAAAAGGACCAATGATGTCCCGAAGAAACCGATAAGGGGTTATCAAAACCCGTCCAATCGTTCCACCCATGGCAAAGGCGAAACATATCCTCTATTGCACAAAAGCTCCACAACTTCCAAATAAATCCCCCAGTCCCATGTGACATACATCATACCCCTCAGCCCCGTTATAACCCGATAAAAGACCTCTGACTCGTTAGTTGATGAGCGTTGACCGAAAGTATCGGATCTAAAACATGAATCGTAAGCTTCGTACTTGTTATCAACATGTCCCGTCATACTAAAGGGACCATGAACGAATGAGTGTGACCTTATCTCACAAGGTCTTTAGAGTGCGAGTGACTGTTCGACTAAATCACCAAACCATAATCAGCCTACCCCATTGCAGGTGAGGAATTTGTGAGGAACGGAAAGCCCATGACCTCAAATAGAATTCTAAGGAAAATACTGCTCCGAGCATCGGGAGTATCATCACGACATTAGCACACACGGCTATACTCACGAGAGATTGACCCGTATCCCTCCATGAGAGAAAAGTGATTCACGCATTCCAGTTCAACAATCATTCAAGATCGAACCGAAGATGTCTTATATTCGTAAACCTCATAGTAATAGAGATAGGGCCGTACCTTCTCCCCAAAAATTATACATGCATCTTGCATCTCATCTAGCATTTAGTATTTGCATGCATCATAACCATTTCATCTCCAAACATCCGACGAGTAAGAACTCTACCTAGTCTCGCTGAAAGTCGACTTCAGTTGCAGTTGTTGAAGCATAACTTTTGATCAAAAGATGTCCTGGGCCATCATCAAGTTAAATCGAACCATCTTGGAGTCATCCTGGGCTATCTTCGAGCTATATCTAAGCCTTTTCGGAGCTATCACGGGCTATCACCGAGCTACATCGAACCATTCTAAGAGCTGTTCGGAGCCATGCGTAGGTCATCCCGAAGCCATCCAGTGTCATGCTCGAGTCTCATCGACACTACTCCCAAATCCAAGCTGGAGCCATGCGGGAACCAATCTCAAACATTGAGACCATCCCTAGAGCTACACAGGAGCCACCCCAACAGTTTGAGAGCCATACAGAGCCACCTCAAATCCATGTCAGAGTCATCTCGTCCCCAAGGCCTTGCCTACAGAGCGAACTACGTATGGTCTGATCTCAATATGGAATTGAGTACGTAGGCAGCCCGTCCAGGGTGCGACCACATCAAAGGCGAAAACTTCCCTTTTCCCCTCCGTGTCATTAAAGTGAACCAACCAAAGCATCGTCATGCTCATTCAGCACAAGGTCATCCCGGAGCCATCCATGGAAATCCTGGAACGATGACAGGAACTTCCAATAAAGTCATGCAATTGTGTTTAGCCATTCACACGTGAAAAACCATTCACCCACAGTAAAGTCCACATCAAAACCTCATCAAACCACAATAAATCCATCACCGGAGCCATCGAACTACTTCAAAACAACCAAATCCACCAACCGTTTCAAACCCACCAACCACCCCGAGACCATTGGTCACACCGGAGCCATCAACGCATATCGGAGCCATCAACGCATACCGGAGCCGTCAACGCATGCTGGAGCCATCTCAGATCCTTGAAGCCATGCCAGAGTCACTGGAGCCATCCCGAAGTTTTGATGTAACTCTAGAGCCATCTGCTCACACACCCACAAACAGGGAGTTCAATTCAATTAATACACTTGTTAACCATCTCACATCGCATATCACTTGCATATACCCACATAATTGGTTCACTATCTAATGCATCTTCACACCCGCTAGGCAGCTTTTGCGCTACTAGTGCGGTCACTTTTTCATTTTACACCCGCCAGGCAGCTATTGCGCTACTGGTGCGGTCGCATTTCTATTTTACACCCGCTAGGCAGCTATTGCGCTACTAGTGCGGTCACTTTTCATTTTACACCCGCAGGCAGCTATTGCGCTACTGGTGCGGTCGCATTTCTATTTTACACCCGCTAGGCAGCTATTGCGCTACTAGTGCGGTCACTTTTCATTTTACACCCGCTAGGCAGCTATTGCGCTACTAGTGCGGTCGACTTTTCGTTTTACACCCGCTAGGCAGCTATTGCGCTACTAGTGCGGTCGACTTTTCGTTTTACACCCGCTAGGCAGCTATTGCGCTACTAGTGCGGTCGACTTTTCATTTTACACCTGCTAGACAGCTATTGCGCTACTAGTACGGTCACCTTTCGTTTTACACCCGCTAGGCAGCTATTGCGCTACTAGTGCGGTCGACTTTTCATTTTACACCGCTAGCAGCTATTGCGCTACTAGTGCGGTCGCCTTTCGTTTTACACCCGCTAGGCAGCTATTGCGCTACTAGTGCGGTACTTTTCGTTTTACACCCCTAGGCAGCTATTGCGCTACTAGTGCGGTCGACTTTTCGTTTTACACCGCTAGGCAGCTATTGCGCTACTAGTGCGGTCGACTTTCATTTTACACCTGCTAGACAGCTATTGCGCTACTAGTACGGTCGCCTTTCGTTTTACACCCGCTAGGCAGCTATTGCGCTACTAGTGCGGTCGACTTTTCGTTTTACACCGCTAGGCAGCTATTGCGCTACTAGTGCGGTCGACTTTCATTTTACACCTGCTAGACAGCTATTGCGCTACTAGTACGGTCGCCTTTCGTTTTACACCCGCTAGGCAGCTATTGCGCTACTAGTGCGGTCGACTTTTCGTTTTACACCTGCTAGACAGCTATTGCGCTACTAGTACGGTCGCCTTTCGTTTTACACCTGCTAGGACAGCTATTGCGCTACTAGTGCGGTCCTTTCGTTTTACACCTGCTAGACAGCTATTGCGCTACTAGTGCGGTCGCCTTTTCGTTTTACACCCGCTAGGCAGCTATTGCGCTACTAGTACGGTCGACTTTCGTTTTTACACCGCTAGGCAGCTATTGCGCTACTAGTACGGTCGCCTTTCGTTTACACCCCTAGACAGCTATTGCGCTACTAGTGCGGTCGACTTTTCGTTTTACACCTGCTAGACAGCTATTGCGCTACTAGTACGGTCGCCTTTCGTTTTACCCTGCTAGACAGCTATTGCGCTACTAGTATGGTACCGAACTGCATTCTAGGCTCGTCATAAGCCCTAGGGCTGGATATCAAGAGGTCCAGTTGAGGCACTCCTAAGTCCTCGTGCACTCTAAACCAAAACATTGTTAGTATCATAGGCTCATCATAAGTCCTATGGCTAGATATCAAGAGGTCTAGTTGAGGCTCGTCATAAGTCCTCGTACTTTCAATTGCATTATAGGCTTGTCATGAGTCCTATAGTTAGATGTCAAGAGGTCTAACTGAGGCTCGTCATAAGTCCTCGTACTTTCAATCGTATTCATACACTCACGGTCGCATCCCTATGCACCACTAAACCATAGTGAGAATTTTTGGCGCCCCGTCAACCTTGATCCAATTTTGCAAGGGCTTGCAAAATTGAATCAAGGGGAGCCATCTGTAGACACCAAAATTCTCACCCTATAAAGCAAAATTCAGAAAAAATAATTACAATAAGAAGGGTCGTCGCCTTTCTTTTCAACACGTATTGACGTGCGTGCCAAACAAAACCATCGTTTTATAGTTTTTTTTTAAAGCATTTCGTAAAGACACGATTTTCTGAAATGAATTTCCAAATAATAATCCGGTTTTAAACCCATCCCTTGAGTCTCATTGCCTATTTGCTTAGCTATCAATTTTCTTTTATTTTGTTACTTCTTCGTCCTATTTATTGCCACTTTAATCGTCTCCTAGGATTTATTTTTATTATTTTGTAGTATCATTTTTATCATTTTATGGCCATTATTACTTCTATCTGTATACGTCATTTGTTACTCATTTGATGAAGCCTCCTCTTATCTTATTTTTATTCTATTACTTGTTTATTCAATCTTATTTTTCGCTATTCGTACATATCTAGCTCGGTTTCCGTTTTTGTTACATTCACTTGTATTTTTATCACCATTGTATTAGTACCATTTCATTATTTCATGTACTTATTATCATGCCATTTCATATCTTATTATGCTTCGCATTTCAGTATATACATCCTGTTAAATCATGATTTTAAGAGGGAAACAATTCTTTAGATAAAACTGTTTCATCTTACTGTATATTTTCGTTTAGAACGCTAGCGCCTTTGAAAAGATCATTTAGTTTGTGGTAGAACCCAGTTATTATTTTACACGTGTTTATATTGAGTTCGGGGTTAGCATAATTAGTTAGTGTTCACCTGAAGTATGGAGAGCACCCATGTTCGAATCTGGGCGAGAGCACTTTGCTCTATTTTTTCCTTTTTGCCTCACATACAAAAATCAGCCCAATACCCAACATCTGTCCCAAAAACCCTAAATTTTCTCTTATAAAACAACATGGCAAAACCCTACTATTCAGTCTACAGTGTGACCGACGCCTTCGTTTTTCCTCTCTCTCTGTTTCTTCTTCGATTTTTTTTCTTCATCGGCCTTAGTCTTGGTCGATCGCCAAACCAGAAGAACTTCACCTTCTTCTTCCCTCTGCTAAACCCAGTCGACATGCCCAATCTTCCAGGTTTTTCCCCACAGTTCTCCATCACCTTCAACTGAAGCCACGCCACCATCCCCTCAAAAATTACCAATGCCAGCCTCGCGACCACCCATCCTTCGGACTCCCGCCTGCAACATTAAGCCGTTCGACTTCTCATTTGGAACGGGGTAAGGAGTATCCCTTCCTTGCTTCTTTCTTCTTAACCTCTCATTCTTTTCCTTTTTCTCTAAGGATCAACTGTGAGCATACTGTTCTAAAAAATCCCTTTGATCCTCGTTTTCCTTCGACTTCTTCTTCCCCAAATGAGTCTGACCGGTGATGGTCAGAAGATATTGCAACTCAATCAGGATCATGTTCCTGAAGGTTGAGTTCATTTTTCATTTCCATCGTCGCTCTACATCTACATACGAATTTGAAGTTGAGATTTCAGTTACTCGTTGCGCATGTCAGTCGCAAATGAGTTCTAAATCCATTATACTTATCTGATTTCATGGCATGAGTCCTGATGGTTCAGTTCGATTCAACTTTCATTGATTTTCTACTCGTATATACTTCTGTTTGGAATCGGAAAATGACGGTCACTGAGCGAAGAAACTGGCATTTCGAATCATCGTTTCTCTTCTCGATTTTAACCTCCATTGATTTTTTTTTCTTTTCTTGCATGTGTAACCTGAACTCTGAATCCATCATGGGTCCACGGAGTTCAGAAGTCTACATAACAACCAGAGCAAGCGTCGGTTGTGCTTCTGATTAAGAAGTGTATGCCGTTTTCTTGTGATAATATACTTGCTGTTTCCCGTCCTTTCGTCACAGGGATTCGATTATTGTTGTTCATGTAGGCGGTGGCCTAATATTAACCTTTGTATTTTTTTTTACTTTGCTCCTGGTCTGGGTTTATTCTGTTCGTTCCAAAACGAAGGATTGAGTTCACCATATGTTTGTTCATGAGACAGGCTCCAACAAGGAGTGAATCATGGCATATGTGCCCACCTCAGTTGCTTTATTTTGTTTCACCCTCCGCCTGTCCATTCGATTTATGTTTACCACCTAACCTAATTCACTCTGTTGATGTCTTTTTTAGTCATTCACAGGAGATTTCATCCAAAAGAGGTATTTATTTTCAACTGCACTAATTGATGGTCTCTTTAGTTTTGTGCTAAACTGTTATGTCTGAGATATATGTGTTCACGCGTTGATTACATGTGAAGGACTTGCAGGTATTTGGTTTGTTGTTTGTTCCTGATTTAGAGGTATTATTGGTTGAATAAGCTAGTATATCCCATTTAGTAACTTCTGTTCCATATCTCGAAAGAAATTGAACTTGTATACTTGGTTAAGTTGGGGTTTCAAAAAGGAAGGAAAGTAGAATGAAAGCTGTGACGACACAACCAACCTCTAAACCTTTATTTAGCTTCAGCAGGGATGTTAGGAATCAACAGTAAAGCCTGACAAGTACCATGTCGACAAAGGTTCAGAATCTGCTGGTTATGCTTCACTAGTGTAGCATGGTTTCATTGCGTTATTTTAAGTTTGCTCAGCCTACTATTTTAGTTTGTTCATCTCTCTGCACTACAAATTCATAAACTGATCTGTTGTATTCCACTTTTTGACTTGTTTTGATGAGGTACCCATATGATTGGAGCTTGGGATGAGGCTTGAACATGTGGACTGCTTGGGGGCTGCTTGGAATACCTGTGGGCTTTTTTTTATTTAAATTGGCTGAGTTGATTAGTCCAGGGGTTGGATCCTTCCCTGCGCTCTCGAGGATTGTATTAATGATAATCAGTCTGTTTTGTCTTACCTGTATATCTGTCAAATATTCGATCTGGGTGCAGCTTATGGTCTTGTCTGGTTTGATATTATCATTGTTGGTTATGTTTCAGCATAAAAGTATTCTTCTGATTATGTGATTTATTTTCACACTACCTTTGAATTGTTTTAACGCCACTTGCTTCAGTAAATTGAGATTCTTGTGTAACTTAATCATTTTTTCTGATTTCCACTTTAACTATACACAGAAACCAAAACAGGTTCATTTCGCTTTAGATCATTCATTGATTGAATTATAGATTTGATTTGTTTGTCAGTGTGAACTGCTCGTTTTGAATTTATATTGCTATGTATATGCTAACTTGTCTATTACTAAGCCCTAGTTATTAGACTTTAGGGCCCAGAAATTAGGATAGAGGGGGTCCCCCTGGCCTGATAGACCATTGGCCTATCTCATGGTGGTGACATCCTAAACCCTAAAACACACATTATGTATAAGCAAACAATGACCCCTTTAGGATAGAGAGTGTTCCCCTGGCCTGATAGACCATTGCCTATCTCATGTGGTAACATTCTAAACCCTAAAATGTACTAATACATGTATATATGTGTAATTAAATCTCACTTCCGTTTCAGACCTCCAGCTCTTTAATCCAAAATTCTCCATTCTCAAATCCAGAAATTGTCTCTCATTGCCACAACCTTTTTGTAAATTCATATTTTAACTTTTAGTAGTAAACTCATCTCCAATCTGATTCTCCAATTCTTCTCAGCCAAACTTGGCCGGTCCCCAAAATCAGCCCATCTCAAATCGGCCCAAAATCCAAAGCCCAAGTCCACGGCCCGAAACATGTGGCCCAATACTACATGGCCCAAACCCACGACCCAATACCACATCATCCAATCTAAGGCCCAATGCCACATGATCTGGCCCAATTCTACATGGCTCTGCCCGAAACCATCTCGGCCACAACAACCTAACCTCGGCCCAAATCCGGCTCGGCCCAACAACCTAACCTCGGCCCAAATCCAGCTCGGCCCAACAACCTAAACTCTGCCCAAATCCATCCCGGCCCAAAAAACCCACACTCGGCCCAAAACCCACACTCGGCCCAAATACCCACACTCGGCCCAAATACCCATCCGGCCCAATTCATCAGCCCGATCCAAATTCCATACTCAACCCAACCCAAAACCAAAAGTCAATCCAAATCCACAACCAAAACTTGAGCTCACAAAAATCAGCCCAAGCCTTGGCCCAAATTCGGTCCAAGCCCACACAAGTCAAACCAAGTCCACACAAGTCAAACCAAGTCCACACAAGTCAAAACAAGTCCACAAATGTCAAACCTTGACCAAAAATGTTGACCTTGACCAGAAATGTTGACCTTGACCAAAAATGTTGACCTTGACCAATTCAAATGTTGACTTTGACCAAATTTTGACCTTGACCGAATTTTGACCTTGACCCAAACTTTGACCCCTCCTGACCTTGACCCGAATCAAACTTCAATCCAAATCAAACCTCAATCCAATTCAAACTCGACTTCAATTCAATTCAAGCCCGATTCATTCGGCCAAATCCTATCCACAATACATCCACTCTCAATTTGTAAATTTCATTCAATTTCAAACCATCTTTTTATTCAAGTTTCACCAAGTTTTCAAAAGAAACTATTTTGTGGAATTTAAAAGGAAAAACTCTTCTCACATCACAGAAAACTCTTCTCAAATGCAGAAAGTTCTTCTCACATATACAGAAAGTTTTCTCCTAAAAACATTTCTCAAAATCAGTGTTTCTTCATCAAGAATTCCGAACAACTTCAAAAGTTTTCAAACTTTGTTTTCAACTCAAATAAACCGTTTTCGGGGAGCAAGAAATATCTAACCCCTTCAAAACATTTCCTCCACGGTTAGAGCATCGCTTGTCTCCCTTCCCAAATAAAAATCCGAGGCGGGGCACTGGGGTCATAACCTCCCTTGTCGCAGTCTGGATCTCTTTAGGCGGGGCATTAGGGTGACAAATCTCCCCTAATTGCAGCCTAGACTTTTACAAGGCGGGGTGCTAGGGAAGTAACGACCTTCCTAGTTGCAGCCGGGATTTTAGAATCGTCTAACTCCCTTCCGTTCGATTTCAATGTTTTCGGTTTTTAATGTTTAAAACCCGGGAGTTAGAGACGTTATTGGGGTTCGACGAGAACATCTCGTTCATGGTGTTTCTCTCTGAATCCTATTTTTCGACATAAATTCATTGCCCCATCTTTCGAGCCCCGGCACTTACCATTAATTAAGTGTCGTGTTCGAGGGGGTACACAGGGTAATCCCTCGGGATTATCCGCCCTTTTACAGCAAAAAATGATTTTTCTGGTTTTAAAAACTTTAAGAGAGACAATTCAGAATAAACCAACCCAACATTTCCATTAGAGCTTTAGGACCCATAAACACTTCTTAATCCTCCTGAACCAATTCTAAGTCACATAGGACTTCCAATTCTTGAGGACCCCTAGAAACCTTAAACATCTTCAAAACCCGAATACCTGCAAACCAAATACCCTCTTCCATACTCAATCATCCTTAAAACCCGATTTGCTCCTCAACCATTCAACTTTCCAAGACACCTCAAGAACCCGACCATTTCAAAATTCGAACTTACACTTCAACCAGACCAACTCCAAGACCAGCCTTTTCTTTAACTCTTCGAAATCATCCTTTCCTCACTCCTCATTCGATCTTATCCTTTGGCTTTAACTGAATCTCTTCTATAAGGTTTTGAAGAAGGTAATCCGACAATTGGAGACCGAGGTTTCCTCGGGCACCAATCTGAAGTCGTGGTCGTTGCCACTTCTAAGGGTGTAACCCAGTGCGAACCCACAACAGAATCTCTGGCTTGATCAGATAAGTCCTATCCATAGGCAATAAATCATCAGAGTCAATTAACGGTTCTTAGAACCCTCTCTCCTTCCTAGTTCCTTAGGTCAAACTAGGTGGCGACTCTAGTCAATTCCGCCTTATAGAGGCATAAGTCCGCGTGGGGCCCATCGAGAGCGGGTGTAGTGTTCACTTACACTCCCCTTATGCTTTCTGGGAAAGACGGACGATTCAGTAGGTATTTGAGGGTTGCCAGAATAACGGGTTTCCACCCTCCACAGAATGGCAATTTCTAGGATCTAGGCTTTCAGTCAGATCACATTTATATAGACCCCCCCTCATACCGAAAAATCACCCTCCACACTTAGCCTTAAGCCTCTAATTCCTAACTCGGTATTTTTCCTAAACTCGGTATTTCAACCATCAGAGCGATACTTCGCTCTGATACCACTTTTTGTAACACCCCTACCGGTAATCCAGTCATTTTCCCTGATCTGTCACAATTATCCATACTCAAGCAGCGGAATTTTCAATACAATCGGGGTGATACAATGCCGTTAGTCACTCACGTGACTAACAAGGCCAACCCAAATTCAAAACCATGATCCAAATTACAATATCAGTCTGATGTCGAACATACCAGAGTATTCTAATCTAAACAATATTCCCATTCCTTAATCAATTCTCAATCCAAATTACGAACTTCAATCCCATACAATACAAATATGATATCCATTCAATACTATACCGAGTATCTACAATTCTCAAGTCTACCGATAACAAATCGGGCTCACAATACAATATTTCAATAAGTACAACATTCCTAACCAACTACCCATGCTTATACAGCAACCCCGTCTTACACTCTCGGACGGTGATCGGCTTCAATGTACCTGGAAAATAAAAACGGTGCCCTTAGGGGCTCAACAAATTGTTGCATATGAAATTCACATACCCCGCGTGCTAACGGGGGTACGCCGACTATTTGGTCGAGAACATGCAATTCATTTTAATTCAATCAACATGCAAGGCAACAATACATTATATATGTATATTAACACAATCAATCTTTGACATTGAATACAAACACTCTCACACATCAAGGGGTTAGTTCATATTATCCTTCACTTACGCCTCAAGGGTTCCTACCTCACTACGGCTTACTCAATTCCTCATTGTCTTACCCACTCTCTTGGGTTACTCTTACTCAAATTCTCTTACTCTCAACCTCAATCAAGTTCTACAATACTCAACTCATTACTCTACTCAAACTCAATTTCTCAAGTCTCTCAAGTTTCAACTCAACTCTCAATACTCAAATTCACAAGTCACTAACTCAAATCTCTACTCACAAAATCAATTCTCAAACTCAAATCAATTCTCAATACTCAAAATCAAATTCTCAATCAACTTCTCAATCAAATTCTCAAATAAATACTCAAAGGTATCTTTTAAGTCATTACCCATGACCTCCAGGGTAGAGTCATACACAAGACCCACCACCGGGCTTTCAAATACAAACGGAACTATACGCTTAGCTCCTCAAATTCTCAAGGTCCGTTCTCTACGGACTACTCAAATTCCCAACACTCCTCTCTCGGAGTTATAATACAATCTCATGGATTAGCCTAGAAGTATCTCTCTCGATATCCTCTAATAGCTTAGGGAAATTCTCAATGTCTAGTATTCTCAGATTTAAGGTTTTACCCAACTTATCGAATACTCTCATGTTCGGGATATTCTTCATTTTAGTCGGATCCTCTCATTGTGGGTCGACTATTGTTCTAAGGGGTTTGGTGATCCCTTACCATACTTTACTTTTCTCAAGATTAATGTCTTGAACAATCAATAATCCTATAAATAGAGGTTCCTTATTTCCTTCCACTATTAATTGTTTTGGTGGATTAAATCAATTCGGTTCTCCAACCGTTATCGGGAGTTTACTCATCCCATACACTCTCTCACATTCTAGTGAGTTTGTAGGTTTACGTTACCGTTATTCCTAATTCGATAGTTTTCGTGTGTTCCCACGTTTTAGTTACTTAGCGGAATGACTCTATCTACGAGTCACTAATCAAACAAGACCCAATATGAGTCGAACTATAGCACACATTCAACATTCAAGCACCTCATCCACAATCACACATTTCAAGAATTATACAAACTTCAAATTCAATAAATAGTTCAACAAGGAACAATACAATTCAAGCACAAGATAGTGCAAACAATCCGATTCGTGCATTTTATCTTGTTTAGGTGATCACACAAATCAATCAAGCACACAAATCAGAGTAACACTGTTAGCATACGGGGCATTAGAAAATCATACCTTACACCTTGGTTTAACTTTACCGGGTCGCCTTATGTTCCTCGGTTTACTCTTGGTCCACTGATAACGTTTCAAACATTTCTATTAATTTAAGGTACTACGGTATGTAAAAACTAATACTCCCGTAATTAACCCCCGTCATCCCGTTATTCCTTAGTTTTGTTCATGTGTTCTTAAACTCACAACTTTCTCATTCACTTCTCAATACTTGTTTACACTTCTTAGGACATTTATATGTCACCAAACAACTCCTAAACAACATCTAAAACCAATACCAATCAATCCCCCATCATTTAGATACTTTAAAACACTCACGGTCACTTTCTGGGGGTGGTCCGGGACTTGGTCCTTACCCTAAGTCCCGGACCAATCATGAATCTAACTTTCGGCCAATTTAATGCACTGGTCCGGGACCTTGTACCTGGCCTAAGTCCCGGACCAGGTGTGGAGACTAACTCTCGGCAGTTTTAAAGAGGTGGTCCGGGATCACTAAGGAACTAAGTCCCGGATAGAGCTGATCAAACGGGGGGCGGGTCGGGTTCGGACCGGGCCAACATTAAATTTTAGGTCGAACGGGCCTATATATTTGTCCAAGCCCGGTTTTATTTTTTGCGGGCCGGGCCGGGCGAGCTAGGCCTGGATTTATTTTAATTGTTGCCATTGCCCGGCCCGCCCGACCCGGTTTTATAATTTTTTTAATATTATTATTACTTTTTTTGAAAAAATATACTACCTCTGTCCCGTCATAAGTGTTGTTTACTTTTTGGCACGTTTTTCCACTTCAATATTAAACATATAAGATAAAAAAAATTAAATTGTATAATATATAGTTTTTCACATAAGGATTCCATTGTAAAACATAGATTTATAAAAATATATTATCTTATAGGTTAAATATTGAAGTCAAATAGCACATCGAAATAGTAAAGTGGACAGTTTGACCGGGATGGAGGGAGTATAGATTATTTAATATTAATATATATTAATTATAATATGTATATATGTTGTATGTAATATTAATAGATATTATATATAATTTAAATAAATAGTAAAAGGTATTATATAAAGTTAAATTAAATATATACTCCTTTTGTTTTCAATACTTAATTTTCTAGCTATAGGCACAAGAATTAAAAACGAAAAAGTTAAACTATTTTGCCCTTAGTTTTTGCATTGAGAATTGAAATAATTTGAAAAGTAGAGTTGTGAAATAAAAGATGAGGGATAGAATTGAAAAGTAGATGACGAAAAAGACTAGAACACGTTATATTTTGAAAATAGTGAAAGAACCCAAATAATCATATGTTGAGAACAAGAGGGAGTATAATATTTATAAAACTATATAAGATAATAAATCGGGTCAGGTTGGGCTTAGTTGCGGGCCTAAAATTTTGCCGAAGCCAGGCCCGGTTTTTCATTCGGGCCTGACTTGTTGTCCAAGCCCGCCCGGAATTTTTTGTCGGACAGGCTTTTCGGGCTTTATTTTCGGGCCGGGCCGGATTGGGCCGCCGGGCCGGGTCAGTGTTGATCAGCTCTAGTCCCGGACCATAGCAGCAGTACTCCCAAATTGACATTTTTGCATTGTTTTCCTACTCCAAATCTCACCCATACTTTTCCTAATCCTTTTACATGTTTCCTAACATGTTTAAACACCCTAAAACACTCCTTAAACCCTTCTAAATCATTGGTCCAATTCACCATCCAATTCTTGCTCAACTTCTACAATTTTAATTCTCACATTTTTGTATTTTGCACACTTGTGCATTTCTACTTCTTGATAGTTTCTACCTCCTACCAACCTTACCAAATCACTTAATGATCATTCCAATTCATTCCTAGGCAAATGCACTTCTACAACCCAAGTCCAACTCTCATTTTCCTAAGTCTTGCACACTAACTAATTTCTAGAATTTCAAAGGTCCTCATAGTCACTTTGCTACAGATTTTTACCTTCTCTTTCTAGTTCTCCAAATACCATCTCAAGGTTATTAACCCACTCAACTCAACCCAATACACACCTAACTCCTCCCACTCATCAAGTCACCTAAAAACACTCAATTTCTACACAAATTTTGTCATAACCTCCCCATAAACCTATCATATCCACACTCATCAATTTTCACTTAAATCGATCCTAAACTAGCCACATCCACAAGGGATCCTACCAGCACACAAATTTCCAATCAAAATTCACCAATCAACAATATCAATGCATATTCAAATTACTTGGCTCTAAGGCCCTTAATTCACACAACAATTCATAAATTCTCACTAACTTCAACCAAACACATTATCTCACATATTTTCGGTTTATTACTTAATTTAGCCCATCCCAAATACTAAGGGAATCAAAATGACATTAAGGTGGAATTCTTACCTTAAGTTTTTCCAAGTTCCCTTTTCATTTCTCCTCTTCCGCTTCCCCTTCTCCATTTCGGTCAAGTGGGCAATGGAGTTGCCAAACTCCATCCCAATCATCCAAGGAGCACAAAACAAGTATAATTAAAATCCTAAACCCTTGGAATAACACTAATTCAATGAAAGGCTTAGAACACCATAAGTTAGGGTTTACCTTTGGAGTTTTTAAGAGGGGTTTTAACCCTTGAATCAAGAGGGAAGTCCCACCACCATTGGAAGGTTGAAACAATCTCAACAAAGAGATAAAAACAAGGCATCACAAAGGGGGAAAAATCGGCCACACTTAAAGATGAGGGAAAAGTGAGTTTTTCTTGGAGATTTTTACCTTGAATGAAATAGGAGACTCCAAGCTTCAAGTTGATGCCATTTTCTCTTCAAATGGACTAAACCCATGGAGATGAAGTTCATCCTTTTGGGATTTTGAAAAGATATAAAGATAGAGCTTGATGAGAGGAAGAAGAATATGTATTTTATTTTGCATTCGGAGCTTCATTGGAGCTTAGGCAAGCAAAGAAAGCTTGAGTAGCCATGGAAGGAGGAGGCTGGTGCAAGGAAGAAGAAAGGGGGAGGAGAAATCGGCTGGGAGGAGGAGGCCACCGTGAGAGAGGGAAATAATTGGGAAAGTGAGAGGAGAGAGAGAGAGAGAGCAAAGAGAGTATATGTTACTTTTTACTTTTTGCTTTATTGCTTTTTGACTTATTTAATTAGCTAACTAGTTAAGAGTGTGTGAGAGCTGATTTACATATTAAAACCGGCCCCCACATATATATACAATCTGGAGTGTTTTCATCTTTTACCGAAAACGCTCGTTAATTTACCCGGTTTTGGCACTATTCACTAACCGGGCCCATTTTCTGGATTTTTCTCGTTTCTTTAATTTTAAGGGTTCTTAAGCTTCCATTAATGCTTAATCATAGTTATTTGATGAACTATAATTTTTACGGGTTCATTTGACCACACAAAGTCACGTTTTCGGGTTTTCTCGTAAACGTGCGCTAAAGCTTTATTAGCGTTTTTAATTCATTTTATGGATCCGTTTTCTTCGGGAATTGTTCCCGTATGTTAATTAGGCATTATTAAGCCTTTGAA
>CM041779.1:260212497-260353416 GCA_023374045.1 Limonium bicolor | reverse complement strand
TTAGAAAGACTTACCATCTATTAACAGAAAAGCCTACGCATATAGATATTGGCCAAGGGGCGATGGAATAAGGAAATGAGATTTCCAAACCGTTATGACTTAAGGAGTAAGCATACTCCGTATGCACCCAAGCATGTGGTGAACCATTGTATAACACCAAATGTAACCTTGTCATGATCTATGAGTGAAACAAGCCTCTCAATAAGAACTTCATTATCAATGATAGAACGGGACCAGAAAACCCTTGAAGTTTCTTGGGATGTCCCGGTGATGTACACACAAGTAAAACCGTACAGCTAGAGCCTTTAACCAATGCTCAGCACTGGAAAACAATATTGTCAAAAACAATCAATGTGAGTACACATTGAACACCACGAATGACCAACGCTCAAGAGAGCTTATAAACCCGATGATTTCCTCATCCTTGGTCAACCAAGATACTTGGTAAACTATATAATAAATGATGATAGAATGTGAGGTAAGCTAACCTACACATAAACGTAAGTTGAAACAAAATATCTCCACATGGGGAAGATAATAGTATTGCGGTATACTACGACAACCGTCATACATATGAACTAGGAACCTCCTAGTGTATGTACACCATAAGGAAATGGTGCCAAGATAATGGCATAAGTAAAGAACTGCCACAATAACAGAAACAGTAAAACAATGTTGTACAATGAGTAAGAATACGGTGCGCAACAAGCGACCGCTATGAGGAAGTAGCAGATAACAACACGGAGTATAAGTATGAAATGATAGGAAGAAATATTCTTTCCTATCACATAAGTGACTTATTTTCAAGCGTTTACGCCTCTGCACTCTGTATGACTGAGTGTTTTGGTATTACACTTGTGCAGCTAATGATCTAATGCGATGGCTAGGGATATGGAGAATGTAAACCGTAGTAAATCTTTCTTTTCACCACAAACATGGCACAAGCCAATTAAGCAAGCTTAGCAACAGACCGTGCGGCCTAAGGCCAAAGGAGCACAAGAGTGTAAAACACACTAACAATCACAGACGTGAATTCCAGTGGAATAAAGAGTGAAAAGAGACTTAAGAAAGTCATTAGGACCGACGCATAGAAATGCAAGGTCATACAAGTAAAGAACACTTGTACTGAACCAGAAGAACTGGTATAATTTAGAAGCTAGTGACACAGAGGAAGTACTACAACTAAGTAGTGACTTAACCTCGCCCGACAATAAGTCAGAGAGCTTAATGAATAATCGTGGAAGCATAAATAGCATGTGCAGTAGATTACCAGAGAGCTGGTTATAAATCTTAAACTCGTTGAGTTCAAACACGGTAAAGAATACCGCAGTTGTTTAGTAAACCTTATTTCCATAATAGACGGATGAGAAGGTGATGTATTGCACATTAAGGATAACAAGAAGGGTGAATAACCCAAGTTATCAGGGTCGCGCAGCAAAGATAGTGGGCCCTAGCTAGGAGATTAATGTACCTATTGAGCATAATACAATGGCTATTAATGCCTTGAAGCCGATTAGGCTAGAATCGAATTAAATATGAGTTAAATAAACTCATATAGGAACTCTTGGTGCAAAGACTAAACCATTGGTATGGTTAAGATCCCTTTGACCAGAGCATATTGTATAGTATACGGTAGTGAAGCTAAACGCTTCAGTTTGCCCAGACTAATTAAACCAAAGTTTAATAATAATAAATATGGTAGATTATGTGGGCGTAATCCCTTTAAGGGGGGTAGAGCGAAAACCGCTTAATGTAAGTTTCGTGAATAAAACACATAAACCATAATGTGCATAGCACAAATGAGAACCAAATGGATGATTGATGCTATGTTAAATAAACATAAGTATTCATTCATATTGTAATTATGGTAACTAGGCATGAGACATGCAAATACCATAGGACGAATATACCCTCTGGTAACACCAGTGTAAGAGTATTGTAAAGAAGAGTAATAGTAGTGGACGGAGCTCCACAAGTATTGTAGCCTTTGAAAATTAGTACGAAATGAATGAGAGTAGTAGATGAATGAAGTTATGAGTAGTGGAATCGTAGGTAAATTATTCGAAGCAAATTGAAGACAACTAAATCTCAGGTATAGTATTCCTTAGTTAGAATATTGGGAGATGATGGAGAGTAATGGATGAAAGTAGTGAAGGTTGATGAAATGAGCATCTAGGTATTGAACCACGGAGTAAAGCATTTGGGAAGTAGAGTGAGAATGATTGATGGATTGATTCCATCCTTTGGAGATGTATGAATTCGTATCACGACTAGAAAGAGTAAAAAGATAGAAAATGAAAACAATTAAATTGTTTGCTTGTTTGAAACTGATGTGGGAAGTCGAACTTGGTCCTGATCAGGTCAAGGGAAACCGAACACAAATTAGGGTGGAAAGATAGTTCAACACTGATGCTGATCACATCAGGGTTGAATGATTCTTGAAGCTCCCCTCAAGTGGTCACAAGAATCACACATAGGAAATAAGTAATGAATAAAAAAAATTGGAATTTGGGTTGTATGCCTTAGAAAGATTTCTAATTGGTAGTTGTAAAAGAATTTTCCTTAGACTGGAGAGTAAGTAATTGTTAGAAGCTTATACCGGAGAATGACAGTAGTAGCATATTGTATTATTCCAAGGGCAACGGGACATAGAGGAGTCTTGTGTCGAGATGACCTGAGTGCCTGCGGGATTGTGATGAGTATTGCATTGCTTTGGGGACAGCTTTGCACTGTATGCATTATAAATTTGTAATGAGGAATCGGATGGCTGATAGTAATCTGGATTGGAGTAACTATGTACATTGGTATGGTATGGAAAGGAGAAACTTGGAGGAACGAATTTGGGAATTGTAAGGAGGAGGAGTGCATGGCTTTGGTATTAGGCAAGTGTAAATGAGTAAGTATAGTAATCCCATAACCTCGAACAACTTTGAGGACAAAGTTTTTAAGGGGGGTAGATTGAAATACCCCGAACTTAAATATAGGATTAAAATTAATCTAATACGTATTTAAGGGCCTAATGGTACCTAATTAATATTAGTAAGGAAAAATAAATCCAAAAGAAATGAAGAAACGCTTGAAAAGCGAAAACGCTAAATAAGCGTTAAATAACCATTGGAGGTATGAGACCTCGGTTAGCGTATTATATGGATTCTAAGGGCTTAATAGGACCTAAATAATATAGGGAACAACTCCCGAAGAAAATGGATCCATAAAATGGATTAAACCATAAACGAACCTTAAAGTGCGTTTTTCGAGGAAACCGGGAAAACGCGACTTTAAGCGGGTCAAATAGACTCGTAATAATTTTGGTCAACCAAATAGTCACTAATAACATTAGTGAAGTCTAGAGCCAATAAAATCATTAAAATGAGAAAATAGTAAAAACTGTCAAAAACGGGAAGTTGTGAGTAATAGTGTAAATAAAATAAATTATGTGTCCACTATTGCAATAACATTTTAAAAGCCCATGTGAGCTGTGTGTAGCCGGCTGATAATAGCCATACCCCTCTTCTTTATTCCTTCCTTATATGTAAAAGACAAAACAATTAAAAGCAAAAAGTAACTACTTTACTTATTCTCTCTCTCTCACAAACACCTCACGTACTGCATCTTCTTCTTCCTCTCTATTTTCTTCTCCTTGTGTGCGACTGAAATGGCGATTTGAGCCACCCTCTCACACCCACTTTCTCTCCATTTTTGAAAGCCTAAACCACCACCAAATGCTACAAAATTATACCGTTGAATTCGTATCGCTTAGGAGATTATTCTACACCCTTCAAAAATCTAAAACCTCCAACTTTATTTTTGAGGGTATAATCGTTTTAGAGCTTGAAGAGCACCATTTGGAGATCTATCTTCTTCTCCATGTTCTAAGGTAAGAAAGAGACCAAAGCTTTACTCTTTTCCATTGTTCCTTGCAAAAGTCAAACTCACGTATAGCACCACTATTCCATTCTCAGCCGATATTGGCATTTCAAAGAGGAGTTGAAGCCTTGTCATTTTCTACTCAAAAACTCCATTAGAAGCTCAAGGTAAGACCTCTAAGTGGTTTAAATGGTTTCTCATAAGTTAGGGTTTAATACGTGAGATATAAATTCACTAGTTTTGGTGTGTATGTGTGTGTGCTTGGTTACATGGTGTAGCTCGGTTTAAATAAACCAAGAAAACAAAGAAGGAAAGTGGAGCAAGAAAGGAGAAGGAGGGAAAGAAAAAGGAATCAAGGAAACCCAAGGTAAAGAGAAGTCTCTGTACAGTTTTGATGTATGTATACGTATAGGTATATTGTTTTAACAATGGTTTAGAAATCACCGTAACAGTAGGAAGAGTATGGGTATATTAATGTGGATGGTAATTGTAGTTTGAAGCCTTTGAAAACAAGTAAATAATTGTTAAGTGTAAATGGTAAGTGTGCAGTGAGTATTAGTATGTTGTGGGAGAATAATGTATATGTGGAACAGGTTGTGAATGTATGGAGTGTGCAAAATTATGTGGTGAGAACATTTAGAAATGTGGGGAACCTCTGTCAAATTCGTTTAGGAATTTAGAGACTTGAGTGTGTTAGAAAAGAAAGAACAAAGCTGTTGTACAGAGAAGGAAAAAATAAGAGATTTCACTTTGGTATGTAACAGGAAGAAAGAGTGTAGTTGGGTAGAGTTTGTAAATGGTGTATTGGGAGTTGTTTAACTAAGTAAGGATAGATTGAGGATCATTGAGTTAGTGAGAAGAAGAATGGGAAGTCTGTGGCAATTCTTGGAGAGGAAAACTAGTAACAGAGAAGAAAACTTACAGTGAGTGTATAAATGTAACAGATTTTTATAGAGTGGATTAGGCTAGTTTAAAGTGCTTAATCAATGCTAAAATATGCTGGATTATATGTAGGAATATTGGGGGAGAGATTGGAAGAAGTTTGGAATTGAAACAAGTTCAAAAACTTACATAACAATGCAATACTGTAACTAGTCCGGGTTTGCAAACCAGCACACAACCCGGACTAGCATGAAAAAACGACAGAAAGTTTTACAGAGGGATGGTCCGGGTTTACAAACCAAGACACTAACCCGGACCACCCCAAAAACATACCCGTAACATACCAAAACAAGTGATCCGGGTTTGCAAAGGAATAACAAAACCCGGACCATGCATAAAAAGCACCCGTAACTCACAAAATCAAGTGGTCCGGGTTTGTTACTAGGCTCTAAACCCGGACCATGCATTAAACTTACCCGAAGAGTATTCCACGTGTTGGTCCGGGTTTGTAAACCCGGACAACAACCCGGACCAAGCCAAAAACCTTACATAATGTGTTTTAAAGCTTAGTTAAGGATGGGTGATGATGGGTAAGGATATTATAAGATACTTAAGACATAATTAATGATATTTAAAGGTCATTAAGGCTATAAACAAGCTTAGAAAATAATTGTAAGTAAGTAACTTAAGTAAATGTATTTAAGTAACAAAGAGTTAGTAAGTATAAACTAGGAAACTTTTGGAAAGTAATAAGTAAGGTTAATTATGGATAATTAACCATCAAACTGTATGTATGTGATAGGATTCGAATAGTTGAACACCGAAGGGAGTCGGTGAGTCCAAAGTCAACGGTGAAAGGTATGATTTCTTCATGCCCTGTATCCTAATCTGGTTACCCCGATTTGTGTGCTTATTTGACCACCTAATAAGATAAATGCACGAATCGGATTATATTGCACTTACTTGTGCTTGTTTACAATGTTCTCGATATTTGTCTTGAACAATAGTTTGTATAATTCATGAAATGTATGAATGATGATAATGTGTAATTGTACCTTGTAGTGTACTTGTATATTGTATTGTATTGGTATGGATGTGTATATGAATAATGTATTTGTGTATGTGGTTGGATGTTGACTTCTACTAATTCCTAACTACCTAACTCCTAACTTAAGTGAGTAAATGGAATGAGTAGAAGTCCGATATAGTTTCGGCCACGCGTGAGGATGAGGAAACACAAGAGGTTGGATCCGATTCCTGGTTCTTAAACTGGTCCACGACCCAAACCCCTTAAATGGGTAGCATCCTGGATTGGTGAACCAAGTAAAGCCTGGTGGTGGGACGGTGTAGTCCCTGCCCAGAGGCCATACCGGCTTAACATGAGTAAGAGTAAGTATGTAAGTAAGTATGGATCAGTAAGTATGTATAGTATGAGTATGTATGCGTATGTATGGAGTAATGAGTAAAGAGTAATCTCCACCCGATTAACCCGGGTGGACCAATGAAGCTAACAAGAACTGTACTCTGTGTATGTAATGAGTATTATATTCGGAAGAAGGTAAGTATGTATTGGATGGTTATATTGTATTCCTTGTATGTAATGAAGTGTATGTATGTATGCTTGCGTAAGTATTATTGTATTGTGTATAAGAGCATGTATGCATGTATGTTTGAAAGAAATGAACTGCATGTATTCGACCAAGTGGTCAGCGTACCCTCACTAGTACGCGGGTATGCGGTTATCATGCGCAGCGAAAGCTGACCCCTAGGGGGAACGTTTTAGTGTGCAGGTACCCGAACGGATGTTTCAAGGTAAGAGACCGGCGGCACAACCTTGTATCTAGAAAGTAAGTAGTTGTGAGGAATGGGTAGTAAGTAGTCTCCTAGTGAGTATGTATGAGTTTGGAAGAGGTATTATACTTGTATGAGGATCCTAGTAGACTCGGTATGTGAATTAAATCGTATTGTACATGGAGTATTGTATGGAATGAAGATTGTAGTACTTATTTGGTAAATGGAGTATGTGTTGTAGTTATGTAGTACTCGAGATTCCGCTCCATCAGACCGATGCTGTATGTAACAGTAGTAGTAGCCTTGTTAGTCACGTCGGTGGCTAACGGCATTGTATCACCCACTGTATGTATGTAAGTATCCGCTGCGTGAGTCTGGATTGTATAAGGAGATTGGACGGTAATGACAGTATTAGCAGTAGGGGTGTTACAACTATCTTTACTCATTTGACATCTCAATTGTCAATGATCGCACATTACTACACCTTACAGAATCTCAACTCTGTCAACAAAGGTGTTCACACGCAATACACTGCAAGCACACACACAATGCAAGCACAATTCAGCATTTACAATCAACACTCTACAACCAACACTCTGGTTGTTACACTTTTTCTCAAAATAATACAAAAGCTAACTCGAAGCAATGCAAAAACAAAATGGCTCTACCCCCCTTAAAAAGGGGTACGCCCCATAACCTCTTGGCACTAGACAATCTAGTCTACAAATAAAGGTGGGTACTTCGCCCTCATGGCTCCTCTAATTCCCAAGTCGCTTCCTCGACATCATGGTTGGACCACAAGACTTTCACCATTCGAACTGACTTATGGCGAGTGTCTCTCGTCTTGGTATCAAGGATTCTCAGTGGAGTCTCGACATATCTCATCGTCGGCTCTAGGGAAAGGTGTTCAGGCTCTTAGAACATGAGAGGGACCAACAATATATTTCTTGGGTTGAGAAACATGAAACACGTCATGAACACGCCCCAAATCTGCAGGTAATGCTAACCTGTAGGCTACAACTCCAACTCTCTCCGTAATCGCATACGGCCCTACAAACTTTGGGCTCAGCTTGCCCTTTTGGCCAAATCGAACACACCCCTTCATAGGTGAAACACGTAGGAATACCTGATCGCCCACGGCGAACTCAAGGTCGCATCGTCGCACATCGGCATATGATTCTGCCTATCCTGGCCTGCTTTAATATTCGCTCTAATCTGCTGAACTTCAGCTTGCACTTGCTCAACATACTCCGGTCCAATAATGACCACTTCACTCGACTCATCCCAACACAAAGGGGTATGGCAGGGTCTACCACACAAAGCTTGGAATGGCGACATCTTAATCGATGCGTGATAGCTATTGTTATATGAAAACTCGATGAGATGAAGCTTATCAATCCAACTTCCCTGAAAGTTTAAGGCACATGCTTTTAGCACGTCCTCGAGTGTCTAGATGGTCATCTTTGTTGACCGTCAGTTTGTGGGTGAAACGCAGTGCTAAGCTTGAACTCAGTACCCAGCGCTTCCCATGTCACTCTCTAGTATCTCGAAAGAAATCTGGTATCTCGGTCAGAAACTATAGTCTTGGGCACTCTATGGTGTCAAATGATCTCCCGGTCGAATAGCTCAGCAAGCTTCGCCATTTTCCAGGTGTCCCTTATAGGTATGAAGCGGGCAACCTTGGTGAGGCGTTCGACTATAACCCAGATCATGTTGAGTCCTCCCCTAGTACGTGGGAGTCCAACAACAAAATCCATGGAGATATCGTGAAATTTCCACTCAGGAATTGGCATAGATTGTACCATTCCGCCTGGTCTTCGGTGCTTGAACTTCACTTTCAGGCAAGTGAGACACCTCAGAACAAATTCAGTGACATCTGCCTTCATCCCAGACCACCAGAAGTATCTCTTCATGTCTTTGTACATCTTGAAGGCTCCCGGGTGGACTGATAGTGAAGAGCAGTGAGACTTTCACAGAATGCGATCCCTCAGCTCAGCATTGCTTCGAGGACCGCATAGTCTGCCATTCATCCGGATCAAACCATCTTCATACAGTTTGAAATCATACTTTCGACTCTTAAACGTACCATCTGTGATCTTCTGTCTGACCTTTGACATGTAGGAATCATCTGAGCCTCTCACACCTCATCAACCAAGCTAGAAGAAGCGAGTAGCGAATGAAGTGAGTGTGCTCGATGGCTCAGGGCGTCAGCTACAATATTCGCCCTTCCTTCTTTGTACTAAAAGTTGATGTCGTAGTCTGACAGGAATTGGATAAGTGTCTAAAATGAGCATGTTTTATGGTGTATTCATATATTATATCAGCACTTTTCTGCTCATTTCTCACTTATCTTGTTTTTCCTCTAGTTTATGTTTTATTGATTATCTCACAATTTATTGGTTTTAACATGAGGAAAACCAAGCTAGGAGAAAGTACATGAAGAGACGAACACATAGACGCAAACGGCTCAGAAAACGGACTTATAACGAAGAATGTAGAGCCGGTTGAAGATTGTTATATATATGTATAATATATATAATATTGCACGGACACAAACAGAGGCAACCGCCCCGTATTGGGCGGTCTACTCTAAGGCTACCGCCTCAAATAGGCGGTCAAGACATTAGGCTACCGCCTAAATAATAGGCGGTCAAGACTATGAGGCTACCGCCTAAATAATAGGCGGTCAAGACAACACCGCCTAAATAACAGGCGGTCAAGACACAACAGAACCGCCCAAAATGGGGGCGGTCAGCACAGAGGGAACCGCCTCTTTTAGAGGCGGTTAGGCTAAAAAATCAACCGCGACTAGTTTTTCTCGCGCGTCTCTGCAACTGAACCCTTATCTATCTACTCCAGCACCGCCTACCATGAATTCTCACGCGTGCAGCTGTCTGTCCCCTCTGCAATAAATGAAGATAGCAATGAATGCTCAATCAATTTTACGTACGGATGCCTATCTCAATTCTCTATATAAACCAACACCAATACTGCAACAAACACGTACGACCACAGTCTGAAGAAATCAAATAAACACCACACTCCATTCTCTTCCATTTAATTCCTCCCGTATCACCACACTTCTCCATCTTTTATTTATTTTTACCATTTCACCTCATTCACGTACGTACTCAAACAGAAGCAGTAAATTACAAAGAGAGAAAAGAGGCAGGCGAGTGCAGACCCGTATTCGCAGGCAGTTCCTGAGTAATGAATATTTCAGTCTCTACTCTGTTTTTATTTCTGTCAATGTCTGAGTAATCTCATAATTGTGCTTAGGATGGGTGTTTAACCCAAAATAACTCAGCGTATCTATAATACCGAGTTTGCTTATAAATATTTGTTTTGTCTCTCTCTATTATTAAATGTTTAAGAACTGATCATTTTTACTCATTTACGGTTTCTCTAATTTCAATGATTTTGTAAAATTAGAGAATAGACCACAAAGAGAGACAAACGTTAGATTTTATTCTCCTTGATTAGCAGATAAAATCCATCGCTGTTATAAAAAGAATTCTCACTTAAAGCTAATTAATGATTTTAGACTTTTTCTGATTGTAAGAAGTTTAATGAATTAATTAAGAGCTGTCCTTATCTATGATTTAGAAAGGTCACAAGATAAAATTCTTAACAGACAAATAAGAGCAAACTAGGATTATATTTATTATCTGAGTTATAACCGGGCGATTTCACCTTCCTTAGCACAGTTTCCATCCACTTAATCCACAACCGTTTTTACTGTTTTTATTATTTCTTTAATAATCCAACAACAAATCAAGCTTGCCTCCGGCTAAACCCCTTTTACAGTTTTAGTAACTACCTAAACTAGGATAATTAAACAATCTCCTTGTGGATACGACACTTGTTTTACTACTACGAATAGGTACACTTGCCTAATAGTTTTTATCCCAACAAGTTTTTGGCGCCGTTGCCGGGGAGATTGATTCCATCAATTTCCCTAGTTTCTGGTAGTTCACTCGCTATATAGTAATAATCTGTTAATACTATTAAATTGTTAATCTTGGACATCTGAATTGGACATCGGACTTCGGACCTGACTTGGACATTTGACTTCGGACTTTGGACATCTAACTCCTAACATCTTAATATTATTGTCATTTCGTTCCATTGTCATTTCGTTCCATTGTCCTTTCTTTCCATTGTCTCTAACTACTAACTTTAAATTTCTTGTCATTTCGTTCCATTGTCCTTAACTTTTCGTTCCATTGTCCTTAACTTTCATTTCCATTGTCCTTAACTTTCATTTCCAGTATACTAACTTATAATTTCTGTATACTAACTCCTAACGTTTATCAGCCTAACCAATATTTCTGTCTTTCTTATTTTATTTACTAACTAATTTTGCAGCTTTCCAAACCACAAGTTATCTTCTGTGCATGCCAAATACTCGAACTCGAGGCTCTCCACCAATCAGTCCGAGCCCCGAACCCGAGCGTACTTTATTTCAAGCGCAGAGAAACCTGAGAAACCAAGCCATGGCCAATAACGAAGTTATAAATGAAATGGACCATGCAATTCAGCCAGAACACCGTGCTCTCTCTGACTACCACCAACCGAATACCGAAGGAAGAGCATCAGCTATAGTTCTCCCTGAACTAACACCAGAAGAAGCCGGACGATGGGTTTTCAAAACCCACTACATACCGCCGTCCGGGATCTAGGCAAGTTTAGTGGAGCAACCCAGATGAAGCCCCAAATCATCTGAGTCTCTTCCTAGACTTCTGCAATTCCTTTAGTCAAACCGGCAACGTCAAAGAAAGAATCCGTCTACAACTATTTCCTCACTCGTTGTCGGATTCAGCAAAGGTGGTATCGAAGTCTTCCCTCCCGATCAATCACCACATGGCTTCAAATGGCCCAAAAATTCCTTGCCAAATACTACCCAACCAGTAGAACGAGGCAATTGATCGGTGAAATCAATACTTTCTGTCAGGAGCCGGGAGAAACGTTGTACGACGCATGGGACAGATTTAAAGATATGCTATGAAGTGTTCCCACCATGGTCTTGACGATCAATCCCTCTGCCTGTCCTTCTTCAACGGTCTGGATGATGGGAACCGACTACTCGTCAATTCCTCTGCAGGAGGGAGTTTCATGATGAAATCTCCTAAAGAAGGAATGGACCTTCTCGAAACCATGACGAGCAATACGAGACAGTGGACGAGATCCAAAGGAAAACCCACGAGCAGCAGGCCTACTCCACGTTGAGCCTACAGATCATTTATCGGCTCAGATCTCGTCCCTTACAAAGATGGTGGAAAAGCTAACGACATCACAAAACGAAATTGTAAAAACAATAGCTTCCCCACCTACAAGTTCATCGTCAGTTCCACCTACAGAAGGATGTGCCATATGCGCCGGTCCTCATGAAACCCCTCAGTGCGAAGGTAAAGGACAGTACGAGGATGCAAACTTCATAGGAAACCGTCCCGGTAATTCCTACAACAACAACTTCAACAACAACTATCCATGGAGAAATCACCCGAATTTCTCATGGAAGAATAATGATCAAAACCAAGGAGGTCAGAACAACAATTCAAATACCTATCAGGGGAACAGACCCCAACCAAATTCTAACATGGGTTATCGAGCACTAGGTGCCCCTCCTGGTTTCCAGCAGCAGCAACAACAACTAACCACAACCTCTTCTGATCCAAATGAGGAATTCAGGAACTTAATGAAAGGATTCGTGACTACGACCCACACCAGGCTCGTGGATCAAGAAGCCACTAACAGAAGGGTTGAAGCCCAGATACAGCAAACCAACCAACAGTTGGAGCAAATCAGTCAGCAGCTTGCACAAAGGCCACCTGGTGCCTTCCCTAGTCAGCCAGATCCAAATCCAAGGGAACAGGCCAAGGCAGTAACGTTAAGAAGTGGTAGGCCGCTCAACTCATCTCCCCCGAGATGATACTGATAATCAAGAGCAGCAAGCTCATGAACCTCAAGAAAATCAGAAAAGAACAGGAAGATGCTGAAGAAGCCCTCTCCTCCTACAAAAAATATCTCCGAGGAGAAGGAGTCTCCTGAATCTACTCCTTCCCCTCTCACAAAATTCTTCCCCCACTTCTCTTTTCCAAACAGAATGAGAAAGAAAATTTAGATGAACAGTTTGGAAAGTTTCTTACTCACTTCAAGAAGCTGACGATCAATATTCCTTTTGCCGATGCTTTAAAACAAATGCCAATATACGCAAAGTTCATGAAGGATATCATCACACAACAAAAGATCGTTGCAGGAAGTGGAAACTGTACACCTTACCAGAAGTGTCAGCAGTACTTCTCAAGAGTCTCCCTCCAAAACTTGGAGACCCAGGTTTGCCAATTATTCCATGTTCAATTGATAATGTTGATTGCGGTAGTGGGTTATGTGATCTAGGAGCTAGTATCAATTTAATGCCACTGTCAACTTTCAACAAACTTAAAATTGGTAAATGCGAACCAACTTCTATTCAATTACAATTAGCAGATAGATCTTTAGTATTCCCAAAAGGAATAATAGAAGATTTGATTGTTACTGTAGGAACCTTTGTGTTCCCCGCTGATTTTTGTAATTGACATGGAAGAAGACACTAGGGTGCCCTTAATCTTAGGACGACCTTTCATGAGAACTGCTAGAGCACTAATCGATGTTGAGAAAGGAAAAATCATTTTAAGGCTGCATAACGAAACTCTAGAATACGACATGTCCAAGGTTATAAAGAAACCCGCTCATTTAGAAGACACCTTTTCTATAGACATTGTCGACTCTATTGTGCAGGATAATTTATCTGCTATTATTCGTAATGACGCTCTTGAAAATATTTTGTCTGAAATCTGTGATAACCGATTAGTATACCCTGACACAATCAAAATGGTAGCAGCTCTGGATAGAGTAAAATCATACAAGAAATCATGCTACCCACCACCAGAGCCATTAGAGCTATCTACTCAGAAATTACCACCATCCATTGAACAACCCCCTCTCGTAGATCTGAAACAATTGCCATCACATCTGAAGTATGTTTATCTTTCTGATTTTTGTACTTTGCCTGTTATTATTTCTTCATCCCTAACAAGTACACAGGAAGAACAGCTTGTGAAGATCCTTCAGAGCCACAAGAAGGCAATAGGCTGGTCCATTTCGGACATCAAAGGTATCAACCCCCATTTCTGCACACATCACATATACATGGAAGATACCTACAAGCCTTTAGTCCAGCCACAGAGAAGGCTGAATCCCAACATGAAAGATGTAGTAAAGAAAGAGGTGCTCAAACTTCTCGACGCCGGGATAATCTACTCCATCTCCGACAGCAAATGGGTGAGCCCCGTTCAAGTGGTCCCGAAAAAAGGAGGTCTCACTGTGGTCCCCAACGACAAAGGTGATCTAATTCCTCAGAGAACCACGACGGGATGGAGAGTCTGCATCGATTACAGGAAACTGAACAGTGCAACGCGGAAGGATCACTTCCCTTTACCGTTCATCGATCAGATGCTTGAAAGATTGGCCGGGCAAGATTACTACTGCTTCCTGGATGGTTATTCAGGATACTTTCAAATACCCATTGCCTCTGAAGACCAAGATAAAACCACATTCACATGCCCGTACGGGACATTTGCATACAATCGGATGCCTTTTGGTCTATGCAATGCCCCAGCAACATTCCAAAGATGCATGATGGCAATCTTCAGCGACTATCTTGAGAAGAGCATCGAAGTCTTCATGGACGACTTCTCTGTCTTTGGTCCCACTTTTGAATCCTGTCTGAATAATCTGGATGCCATCCTCGCCCGATGTGAAGAAACTAACCTTGTGCTTAACTGGGAAAAATGCCATTTCATGGTTAAAGAAGGAATAGTTCTTGGGCATAAAATATCTTCAAAAGGCATTGAAGTCGACAGAGCCAAGGTCGAAGTTATTGAAAAATTACCACCACCATCGACGGTAAAAGACATCAGGAGTTTCCTTGGCCATGCCGGGTTCTATAGAAGGTTTATCAAGGATTTCTCCAAAATTTCAAAACCTCTATGTGAACTCCTAGCTAAAGACGTCAAGTTCGACTTTACTGACAAATGCCTACAAGCCTTCAACACACTAAAGAATGCCTCATCTCTGCCCCATTGTGATATCACCAGACTGGAGCCTTCCATTTGAAATTATGTGCGACGCCAGCGACTTGCCGTGGGTGCCGCTTTATGCCAAAAGAAGGAGAAAATCTTGAGAACCATCTACTATGCAAGTAGAACCCTCAACGACGCTCAGAAGAATTATTCAACTACTGAGAAGGAACTTCTAGCAGTAGTCTTTGCTCTGGATAAATTCCGATCATACCTCTTGGGGAGCAAAGTCATAATTCACACCGATCACTCTGCTCTGAGGTATCTATTTGCCAAAGAAGATGCCAAACCTCGACTCCTCCGGTGGATACTCCTACTACAGGAATTTGAGATTGAAATCAGAGACAAGCCAGGAGTGCAGAATGTAGTAGCAGACCACCTATCTCGCATAGAGGCACCAAGTGATGGCACTTCCATCAATGAATTCTTTCCAGATGAGTGCGTCTTTATGATTGGTGACACCGGTGATCCATGGTACGCTGACATGGCCAACTACCTCGCACGAGGAGTAATACCACATGGGCTCACCCACCAACAGAAGAAGAAGTTCTTTTCCGATGTCAAACATTATTACTGGGAGGATCCTCTCCTTTTCAAGGTTTGTGCAGACGGGATGGTGAGACGATGTGTGCCCCAAGATGAAATCCACAGCATTCTACGTCATTGTCACTCTCTTGAAGCAGGAGGACATCATGGGCCAGCTCGAACAGCGGCTAAGGTACTTCAATCAGGTTTCTTTTGGAAAACCTTACATAAAGACTGTCATTCCTTTGTAGCCTCCTGCGATGACTGCCAAAGACTTGGGAACACCTCCAGAAAACACGAAATGCCTCTCAACATCATACTCGAGGTGGAACCTTTCGACGTGTGGGGCATTGACTTCATGGGTCCCTTTCCTTCGTCTTGTTCGAAACCTTTTCATCTTGGTGGCAGTCGACTATGTCACTAAATGGGTGGAAGCTATCGCCTCTCCCACGAATGATGCAAAGGTAGTACTCAGGTTCTTGAAGAGGAACATCTTTACACGATTTGGAGTCCCACGTGCTATCATCAGTGACCAAGGATCCCACTTCTGCAATAAGCAGTTCACAGCCTTGATGACCAAATATGGAGTGAGACATAAGGTAGCCTTGCCTTATCACCCTCAAACGAATGGCCAGGCTGAAGTCTCTAACCGAGAATTGAAGTGGATCCTACAAAAGACGGTTAATTCTTCCCGAAAAGATTGGTCCCTGAAGCTGGATGATGCACTCTGGGCGTATAGAACAGCCTACAAGACGCCCATCGGCATGTCCCCATATCGACTAGTCTTTGGCAAAGCTTGTCATTTACCAGTCGAACTCGAGCACAAATCATTCTGGGCCGTGAAAGCCCTCAACTTTGATCTTCTAAGAGCAGGTGACAAAAGGAAATTCCAGCTCACTGAATTAGAAGAATTTCGAGAGAATGCCTATGAAAATAACCGCCTCTACAAAGAGAAAGCCAAGAAGTGGCATGACAAGATGATCCTTAAGCGGGAATTTCATGAGGGAGATTTGGTTCTGTTGTACAACTCCAGGTTAAAGTTGTTTCCGGGTAAACTCAAATCCTATTGGGCTGGACCATTTACTGTCTCCAAGGTCACCCCATACGGATCCGTTGAGTTAGTGGATTCGAAAAAACACACTTTCATGGTCAATGGATCTAGACTAAAGCATTACCAGGGTGGTAATCTTGAGACAGTTGATGCTCGCACAATAAACCTACATGATACTCAGATTTGAGTACGCTTCAAAGCGTCTAGCCAAAGACGTTAAACACGGGCAGCTTTCCGGGAGGCAACCCGGACGAACTTATCTTTATATGCTTTTATGCTGTTTTAATTTTCAGGTTCCCTTTGAATTTTATTTTTGCTAACTATTAACCCCGTTTCTAGTATGGTTGCTTCTAGTGTCTTATGCAGGTGCAATTTCATGTCTACACCGCAACCAAGCTACGCTACTTGAGGCTGAAGCTCAAGTGTGGGGGAAGTCCAATACACGCTAGCAAAAATAATCTCAGGGGAGTACCAGTTTCTTTACTTATGCTTTTATTTAAATAAAATTGCAGAGAAGAGTCTATGTGCTTAAATGATTATGTGAGCTTCGTGTTCTCTCTATTTTATCTACTAACCGTAAAGGCCTTCTGAATCTTTCCCTTGTTTTTCTGGTGAACAATGGGGACATTGTTCAAATTAAGTGTGGGGGAGTGTGCCCTTTCGGGGACATTTTGTGCTTAATGATTAATCTCTTGCTTATCTTGCGTTTGTCCAACTCAATATTGTGGACCCTGTATATGTGGGTTGTTCTCTTTAAGAATAAATATTGTTATGAATTGTAGGATAAATGGTACAAAATTTTAAAATTTTGATTACTTTTGAGGAGCATTTTTATGCGGTGTGACCAAATGATCTGAAATGGTTGGATTTTTTTTATTGCTCAGGGGTTCTTTCTGTCTTCTCTCTTAGGGATTACTAAGGGGTGCTTCTCTGTCAAAAAGGAAAAAAATAAAATAAATAAGGGACTTGTGAGACACCATTGGTAACCAACAAAGAGAGTTGAGTGTTCTTAAATACAAAGGGCTGATGCTACATTTTATCTTCTCATCTCTTATGAAAAGTGAAAACAATGCATAAATCTATTTTCCTTTTGTTTTCTCCTCAATGCCCATTCTTGAGAGAAGTTGGCCATGGTAAAAGTTCTCAAAGTCACCTTAAATCAAGAAGCATTGAAGTACTCCGGATCATACCCCGAAACTCTTATTTTTATTTTTGCCCTGAGTGCACCTATGCCACCAGTAGGTGATGAATCCACTCCTCTAAAAAGTTTAAGATCATGTACTATTGAGTTCTTTATCCTACCCTTCAATAGTATTTATTAATATTGAGCATTCCCTACTTTTATGGGTACATGGTTTTGCTTGAGGACAAGCAAAAGGTAAGTGTGGGGGTGTGTTAAGTGTCTAAATGAGCATGTTTTATAGGTGTAATTCATATATTATATCAGCACTTTTCTGCTCATTTCTCACTTATCATGTGTTTTTCCTCTAGTTTATGTTTTATTGATTATCTCACAAATTTATTGGTTTAAACATGAGGAAAAGCCAAGCTAGGAAGAAAGTACATGAAGAGACGAACATATAGACACAAACGGCTCAGAAAACGGACTTATAACGAAGAATGTAGAGCCGGTTGAAGATTGTTATATATATGTATATATATAATATTGCACGGACACAAACAGAGGCAACCGCCCCGTATTGGGCGGTCTACTCTAAGGCTACCGCCTCAAATATAGGCGGTCAAGACATTAGGCTACCGCCTAATAATAGGCGGTCAAGATATGAGGCTACCGCCTAAATAACAGGCGGTCAAGACACACCAGAACCGCCCAAATATAGGCGGTCAAGACACAACAGAACCGCCCAAAATGGGGGCGGTCAGCACAGAGGGAACCGCCTCTTTTGAGGCGGTTAAGGCTAAAAAATCAACCGCGACTAGTTTCTTCTCGCGCCGTCGTCTGCAACTGGCCTTATCTATCTACTCCAGCACCGTCTCGCGTGCAGCTGTCTGTCCCCTCTGCAATAAATGAAGATAGCAATCAATGCTCAATCAATTTACGTACGGATGCCTATCTCAATTCTCTATATAAACCAACACCAATACTGCAACAAAACACCGTACGACCACAGTCTGAAGAAATCAAATAAACACCACACTCCATTCTCTTCCATTTAATTCCTCTCGTACACCACACTTCTTCATCTTTTATTTATTTTCACCATTTCTCCACAAACACGTACGTACTCAATCACTCAAACAGAAGCAGTATTTTACAAAGAGAGAAAAGAGGCAGGCGAGTGCAGACCCGTATTTCGCAGGCAGTTCCTGAATAATGTCTATTTCAATCTCTACTCTGTTTTTATTTCTGTCAATGGCTGAGTAATCTCATAATTGTGCTTAGGATGGGTGTTTAACCCAAAATAACTCAGCGTATCTATAATACCGAGTTTGCTTATTAATATTTGTTTTGTCTCTCTCTATTATTAAATGTTTAAGAACTGATCATTTTTATGCATTTACGGTTTCTCTAATTTCAATGATTTTGTAAAATTAGAGAATAGACCACAAAGAGAGACAAACGTTAGATTTTATTCTCCTTGATTAGCAGATAAAATCCATCGCTGTTATAAAAAGAATTCTCACTTAAAGCTAATTAATGATTTTAGACTTTTTCTGATTGTAAGAAGTTTAATGAATTAATTAAGAGCTGTCCTTATCTATGATTTAGAAAGGTCACAAGATAAATTCTTAACAGACAATAAGAGCAAACTAGGATTATATTTATTATCTGAGTTATAACCGGGCGATTTCACCTTCCTTAGCACAGTTTCCATCCACTTAATCCACAACCGTTTTTACTGTTTTTATTATTTCTTTAATAATCCAACAAACAAATCAAGCTTGCCTCCGGCTAAACCCCTTTTACAGTCTTTAGTAACTACCTAAACTAGGATATTAAACAATCTCCTTGTGGATACGACACTTGTTTTACTACTACGAATAGGTACACTTGCCTAATAGTTTAGTTAATTCTATATTAATTACAGTGTAGTTTTATCCCAACATCAACCACGTGGGTGGTTGACGGCGTTGTAGCACCGAAGCGTTAGTTACTGTTTAGTTGTTTTATTCCGCTGCGATTTCATTTAGTATCATGTGCGTATTAGGGGTGTTACAAAAAGTGGTATCAGAGCGAAGTATCGCTCTGATGACTAGAATACCGAGCTTAGGAATATACCGAGTTAGGAAACCTAACTACAGTTACCTAAGTGATCAGTTATGGAAAGGTTAACCACTAACTAAGTGTGGAATACCTTATTGTCGGGAAGCGTTACAACCGTTGGACCGATAAGTGTGCAAGCATATTGCTAATGAATATTCATGTGAATACAGATGTCAGGTAGACCACGCGGTAGAGGCCGCGGAAGTGGTACTGGTACTGGGGGTGACCAGGGCGAGAACACTACGGCTCAGGTTATGGCTGAGGCTGTAGCAGCCGCTGTGGCCCAGATGGTACCCCAGCTTGTAGCTGCGATCCAGCAGGGGCAGATGCCCGGAGTTCAGCCACCACCGCCACCGCCACGAGAGACCAACTGGGTCAAGGCATTGGCAGATCTGAGACCCCCTTCGTTTCATGGGGAGACCGACCCACGTAAGTTGGAGGCGTACATCTCCGAGTTGGAGACCGCCTACGAGACCTTGGCTGTGCCCGCAGAGGCTAAGGTCCGTCTTGCCGCTTACTATCTGAAGGGTTCGGCACAAAACTGGTGGAAGCTAGTGAGAGAGGACCGGATGGCGGATCCTCAGTTTGGTTGGAGGGAGTACACGGCTCTGCTGCGAGCCAAATACTACCCCGTGCACGTTCAAGAGGCCAAGCGCCTGGAGCTGGATAGTCTGAGGCAGGGGGACAAGGTGTCGGTTGATGAGTATTACACCGCCTTCACCGGCCTTGTCCACCTGTTACCGGACCTGGGATACTCGAACCGGGTGCTGGTAAACCGTTTCTACAACGGTCTCAGCCACCGTCTTCGCTATGGGATGGGGCCAGCTGAGTATACTACCTTGCAGGTAATTTAAATAGAGAGTGATGTGAATATGTATAGTCTACAAGTGAGTATTAATGTGAGTTTGTGAGTATGTATTGCGGGGCATGACTGATCATCCTAAATACAGGAGTGCTATCATGCCGCTGCTAAGGTGGAGATCACCGTCCGTCTGAGGGACGAGGAGAATGCGCACAAGCGCAAGGCCACGAGCGAGGGCCAGAGTTCGCAGGGGTACGGGGGAGGAAAGAAGAAGAAGAAACCTTATCCCAGCCCCAGAAGAGTCAGCACCAGGGTGACAAGGGCCAAGCCCAAACCACCACCGCTGAGGAGCCACTGAAGCTCACATATGCTTATGCGGCGAAGCCCCTACGCTCTTACCCACCAAAGGGTAATTGTTTAATCATGTGTAATAAGTTGATGTGTATGTTGATAAGTTGTGAAACAAGTACTGAGTGTGTATTGTGTTAGCAGCTAGCACGGGCTCTGGACCGGAGCGCCACTATTACTGTAAGTGGTGCAATGGAGACCACCCCGGCAAGGACTGCAAGGGAATGAGGTGCAGTGTCGATACTGCGAGAAGTGGGGTCACCGTGACCACGAGTGTTACCGGAACCCCAACAGCAGAGTCAACAAGCCCAAGGGGCAGTGGAAGGGTAAGGCCACAGCAGCTATTGATGGCCCGAAGACGGCTAACCAGCCACCCACTGATCAGAGGCACTGATTCCCAGAAGGGGAAAGGGTCGGGACCTAGCAAGGCCACCCTGAATGTGGTGGACCGGTCTGAGGCGCCAGGGCCCTCTTCTAGACCAGGTACCGCCTAAACTGTTGAATGTAATAAGTGATTGCATACCGCATTTCATGTTGTGTATTAGTGAGTTCAAGTGTATTATCATGTGAGTAAGGAGTTAAAGTATAGTGTGAAAGACACCTAATTAGATAATTCTAAACTAAAGGAACCTTCAATATATGTTATCCAATCCCACCCACACCAAACCCTGAAGAGACCACCATCAACATCACCGACTTTCCAATGGAGCAATGTCAGGTTATCCAGCCAGGTATGATACTCTTAAGTGGATACCTGACACCGGAAGCACAAGTCCATATCATCAGACGATGCGACGAACTTGGAGCTAAACCTGGAGGTTTCTACACACCTGAATATCCGAACGGATCAAGAATGCAATTGAAGATGATGTGCATGGGTAAGGACTGGAACCCTTACACCAAGTCATATCAAGAAGTGCGAGCGAAGATGGAGCAACAGTACCAAGTATACCTGAGGAGTTCCGTGCGGTCGTTAATCACGCCGTGGGAATTGCTCAACAAGTTGAAACGGATTCAATTCCAATGTGGAAGCAGATTTGTGTATTGTGAACTTCTACCAGAAAGGTGGACGGTTAGGTTTACACCAAGATAAGGACGAGTCACCCGAGTCTCTAAGTAAGGGAGTACCCGTGGTGTCTTGGTCCATTGGTGATACCGCAGTATTTGTGTATGGCGAGCAGAAGCGTGCTGATCTCGCAAGGAAGTTAATGTTAAAGTCAGGAGATGTATTAATCATGGGTGGGCAGTCAAGGATGCTATATCATGGCATCAGGAAGATCAAACTGAATACCGCACCGTCGGCAGTGATCAATGCCACACACATGAAACCCGGACGTTTGAATTTGACCTTCAGACAATTCTAAGCCTTGTATACTTTGTAATGTGTTAAGCCAGTAATGTTAAGGGAGTTATGTATGTGTTAAGTTATATCAACCATGTAAACCAACAATGTTGTAAAGAGGAAGTGTTAATGAATAAAGTGGAGTTATTGAAGTATATCAACCGTGTTGTTACCCAGTACTTATTAGTTTGCCAATGAATTAGGCTGTGCACTCGGAACGGGAGGTACATTGAGTGTCTGCAATGAGGCAGAAGCCGGCAAGAGCGGCACAATCCTCACCGGTACCTTTCCAGTGAATGGCGTGGATGCATCGATCTGTTCGACTCTGGAGCCTCGCACACATTTGTTTCGCTATCTTTTGCGAAGAGGCTGGGGTTAGATGGAGAGGAGATGCCAGACTTCTTGGTCACTCTCCATCGAAAGAGCGGATCAGGTGTACCCGCTACCACCGAGATGTCATTGTACGAATCAGAGGTGAAGAGTTCCCGATCGACCTGATAGAGTTCGACGGACTTGGATTTGATGTGATTGTCGGGATGAACTGGTTGGAGCGGTACAAGGGCAGAATCCTGTGTGCCGAGCATCGACTGCTTCTTCGGAGTCCATCTGGGGTTACCATATCATACCGCCAGAGGCCCAGGGAGCCTTCGACACAGATCATCACCGCCATGGCCATGTATCGTGAGTTACGACGAGGGAGTGATGTATACCTCTGCTATGTCCAGGACATAGAGAGAGACCCTGAGTTTAGCCCAGATGTGCCGGTAGTGTCGGAGTTTCCTGATGTATTTCCTAAGGAACTGCCGGGCATGCCGCCAGCACGAGAGGTTGAGTTTGAGATCGACTTAGTTCCGGGCACTGGACCCATTGCGAAAGCACCTTATCGTATGGCTCCAGCAGAGATGACAGAGCTCAAGGAGCAGCTGAGAGACCTACTCGACAAGGGCTTTATCCGCCCTAGTGTTTCACCATGGGGAGCCGGTCTCTTCGTGAAGAAGAAGGACGGTAGCCTCCGCCTGTGTATTGATTATCGGGAGCTGAATGCTGTTACGGTGAAAAACCGTTACCCTTTACCACGCATCGACGATCTATTTGATCAGCTGAGGGGTGCATCAGTATTCTCCAAGATAGACTTACGTTCCGGATACCATCAGATTGCCATCCGTGACAGTGATATCGAAAGACAGCTTTCAGAACGAGGTATGGGCATTATGAGTTCACAGTTATGCCATTTGGCTTATCGAATGCACCAGCAAAGTTCATGGACTTAATGAACCGCTTGTTCCAAGATCAGTTGGACAAGTCAGTGGTAGTCTTCATCGATGACATTCTTGTGTATTCTAAATCGAAAGGTGAGCACGAAAGCCACCTGAGAGATGTGTTACAAACTCTGAGGAGAAACCAGTTGTATGCAAAGTTTTCGAAATGTGAATTTTGGTTGAACCAAGTATCTTTCCTTGGACATGTGATTTCTGAGGCCGGGATCGCTGTTGATCCGGCAAAGATAGATGCAGTGCGCACCTGGCCTAGGCCGAAGACAGTCACTGATATCAGGAGCTTCCTCGGTCTGGCAGGTTATTATAGGAGGTTTGTGAAGGACTTCTCCAGTATCTCGAAGCCGATGACTTCCTTGATGAAGAAGGATGCACCATTCGAGTGGACAGTTGACTGTGAGAGTTCTTTCGCGAGTCTCAAGGATGCTCTGACATCTGCACCAGTCCTGACTATACCAGACGGTCCAGATGGTTTTGAGGTCTACTGCGACGCATCAGGCAGAGGTATGGGTTGTGTATTGATGCAGCACGGGAAGGTCGTAGCATACGCCTCCCGTCAGCTGAAGAAGCATGAGGAGAACTACCCTACCCACGACTTAGAATTGGGTGCCATTGTCTTCGCATTGAAGATATGGCGACATTATTTGTATGGGGTAAGTGTGACAATCTATTCTGACCATAAAAGCTTAAAGTACTTGTTCACTCAGAAAGAGTTGAACATGAGGCAAAGAAGGTGGGTTGAGTTTCTGAATGACTACGATATTAATCTGCAATACAAAGAGGGTAAGGCAAATGTGGTAGCTGACGCACTGAGTCGCCGAGCACACTCTCTCCATTCGCTAGTCTCTATACTGGCTTGGTTGAAGAGGTGCGGAGTGCTCAGATGACGGATCAGTACATGCTGGAGATCCGGCAGAAGCTTATTGATGGCACATTCGGGTCAGAAGTACGACTTCAGACTCCACGATGATGACCTGATTAGGCTGAATGGCCGATTGGTATACCTAGGAGTAGCGCTGAGTTGAAGGAGCGCATATTGAGTGAATCCCATTGTTCTACTACTTCGATTCACCCCGGAGCTTCAAAGATGTATAAGAGTATGAAAAGGTATTTCTGGTGGACTGGAATGAAGAAAGATGTAAGTGATTATGTGTTGAGGTGTCTCACTTGCCAGAAGGTCAAGTTTGAGCACCGACGGCCTGGTGGTATGGTACAGCCAATGCCAGTGCCTGAGTGGAAGTTCCATGATATCTCCATGGACTTTATAGTAGGGCTTCCGCCTACAAGGGGAGGTCTGAATATGATATGGGTGATAGTTGACCGACTGACCAAGGTGGCCCGATTCATTCCGATGAAGGACACTTGGAAAGTGGCAAGATTGGCAGAACTGTTTGATAAAGAGATTGTAAGACATCATGGTGTACCAAAAACGATTGTATCTGACAGAGATACCAGATTCTTATCCAGATATTGGAAGTCCACACGAGAGGCATTGGGTACTGAACTGAAATTGAGTACAGCGTTTCACCCACAGACCGATGGTCAGAGTGAGCGCACCATTCAGACACTTGAGGATATGCTACGTGCTTGTGCACTTGACTTTCAGACCAGCTGGATTGATAAGTTACATCTGATCGAGTTTAGTTACAACAACAGTTATCATGCTTCGATCAAGATGTCTCCCTTCCAAGCCTTGTACGGTAGACCATGCCGCACGCCATTATGCTGGGATGAGTCGAGTGAGACGGTCATTATAGGACCAGAGTATCTTGAGCAAGTTCAGGCAGAAGTTCGCCAGATCCGGGCTAACATGAAGGCGGCTCAGGATAGACAGAAGTCGTACGCAGATGTGCGCAGACGTGACCTGGAGTTCGCCATGGGCGATCAGGTATTTTTGAGAGTATCCCCCATGAAGGGAGTATTTCGTTTTGGCCAGAAGGGCAAGTTGAGCCCAAAGTATGTGGGGCCTTATGTTGTGACGGAGCGGATCGGCCCGGTAGCCTATAGACTAGACCTACCCGCCGAGCTGGGCAAGGTACATGATGTATTTCATGTGTCCCAGTTGAAGAAGTACATGTCTCATCCGTCTCATGTGCTTCAGCCTGAGAGGCTAACCTTAGAGCCGACCATGCGATCAGTGGAGACTCCGGTACGGATTCTGGATGCTAAGACTCGAGACACTCGCCATAAGTCCGTGAGACTGGTGAAAGTTCTCTGGTCTAACCAGGACGTTGAGGAGGCCACTGGGAGCTGGAAGATAAGATGAAGGCGAAGTACCCGTCATTGTTTACTTCTTAGTCCTATGTGTATAGGGTACGGGGCGTACCCCTTTTAAGGGGGGTAGAGCCGTTTCGGTTGTGTGTGTACGACGTGTATGTGAATACATCGTCTATGTTATGTTGTTATGTTACAGACCGTTAATGTTGTATGGACCTTGTGTCCAATGTTATGTTATGTTGTATGGACCTTGTGTCCAATGTTATGTTATGTTGTATGGACCTGGTGTCCAATGTTATGTAAGTGTGTTGTTAGTAATGTATGGAAGTATTGTTTATAAGTGTTCCCGTGTTCTAATATTAGGATATGAGGAAGTATGAACTTTGAGGGCAAAGTTCTTTTAAGGGGGGTAGATTGAAATACCCCAAACCTTAATAGATTGTTTAAACACTTAAATATGGTGTATTAAGACTAAAAAGAGTCTTAGAAACATTAGTAAACAAATTTAAACAAAAGGAAACACAAAATGTGCCTTAAAGTCAATAAGAGCCAAAATGTGCTCTAAGCTTGGGATAAACTTGGTTAAGACCTAATGAACTTACCAAGACCTCAATTATATACTAATGAACATATTAAACCAATTACCAAAGAAAAACCAAGCTTGAAAACAAGTTAAACACAAAATGTGCTTTAAGGAGTCTTAAAGCACATTTTGAAAAATTGGCTTGTAAATGAGTTTTGAATGGCTAAATGTCCATCATTACTCTTAATATATATGGTACTATAATATCACATTTGGGTGTCTATATTAGTGGGAAATCAAAAATTCACTTCTATGTGCCTTGTTTTATGAATAGTAACTTTTATAAGCTATTTTGTAACATATGTTTGTATAAGTAATTAAATTGACAAACAAAGACTATATTACCCTCATTATACTTAGGGGCCAGTTTTCTAAGGTTTGGTGACTCACCACCCTCTTGTTAATTTGTTAAGTAAATAATGATGACTAAGAAAGTACTATTTGCTTTTAACTACAAATATCTTCTAAAGTAAAAACCAGTCTTCATTCTCTCATTTCCTTTCCTTGCTCAACGGTTTCCCACCTCTCTTCTTCCTTCCTTCCTTGTTCTCTCACGATAAAACCACTATCACCATTAGAAACAAGCTTTGACCTCTTGTAAAACCTTGCTCACTTGTCCAAATCAAAAACAAACACCACCATCTTCTTCCTCTCATCAAGCTCTCCATTCCTATCTTTTCAAAAGTCCAAGACAACCATTTCGGTGCCATGGAGTTTCTCCATTGAAGGAGCTTGAGCTTGTATTTTTACATATTGTTACTCTCCTTGACTTCTAGGTAAGGAATCTCAAATAAAAACTTCATTTCCTCCTTGTTTTTGTCATGTCCGAAAATACATATTGAAGGAGCTTTTTATGTGACTTTGTTCTAGCTTCATTCCAACTCTTCATGGACTAGGTGGAGTCCTCTCTTGCTAGATATTCAAACTCTCTTCAAAGAGCAAGGTAAAACAACTACATAAATGTTTTTGAAACAATGTAAAACTAGGGTTTACAATGAGATGGAGCTTATAGCTTGAATACTCATTATAATGTGTGTATATTGTTTAGAACTTGTCAAAGAATCAAGTACTCTATCGGTTTTCTAAAGGAAACAAGAAAGAAGTTATTTTGCTAAAGAGGTAAATCTACTAACCTAATGTTGTTTTAATGCCTTAGGAGAAATGAGCTTATAAATGCTTGTTAAAACTACCTAAAGAGCCAATGGTGAATGACTTAGTAAAGCGTTCCCAAGAGCTTAGTAAAAGGCATATGTGTTGTTGAGTGTATTTGCAGGTTAAAGGCAAATATATTGTGGAAATTCAGTGTTTATGATTTGTGCATTTTAAGGGCCTAGGAGCCATGTCATTTAAGGGCCTAAGTGCCATGCAATTTAAATTGTGCACTATATTGTGATGTAGTGCCTTGTGAGTGAAGTTTGTGTATAATAAGTACTTGATGGATTTTTTTATGTTCTTGGTTGTTTATTGGTAAAAACAATGTGTTTTGGCTTAGTAATGTTCTAGGAGAACCAATGTCGAAATTTAGGTTACAAATGTGAAGTTCTAAGTGTTAAAATGTGTTTGATAAGTTAAGGAGTATTTAAATGGTTAAGTGTGTTCTTGTGTAAGAAACATGCATTAAGGTGATTTGGGATGTAACAAGGACTTAGGCAGGAGCTTGAGATTTTAGTATGTACCAAAGTCATTTTGGGACTTAGGTAAAGACTTAGGCAAACTTTGGTAAATTAAGGAGAAAGTATGAACTTGGAAAAAGAATTGTTAAGATGGACATAAGGAGTTGGTTGTGAGAAATAATGCTTAAGAGATGATGTTAAGATAAGGAGAAAACATTTTGGGATAGTAGTTATCATAGGTGAGAAACACCATTTAGAAACCAAGTGTAAAATGTTGTAAGTGTTAGGAATTTTGTGAAGAGATAAGTAAAGGTTTAAAGAATTAGAAAAAGGAGTGTGTGAGTATTTAAGGATGGTTTAAGTAGTTATGTTTGAAGTGCCCAAATGAGGTTAGGGGGGTAGGGGTACTAGGTTATATGGGGTGAAGTTTGGAGTTGAATGTAAAAAGGAAAATAAGGATTTGGGCAGACCGGACTTGCGACCGGACTTGCAAGCCCGGTCGGGCCCTGTTACACTAGAGAAATGTTTCTGGAATCGACCGGACTTGGGGGACCGGACCTACAAGTCCGGTCGGGCTGTTTTGTGAGAGGGAAAATGTTTCTGGAATGGACCGGACATGGGACCGGACTTGGCAAGTCCGGTCGGCATGAATTTTGTACGGGTTATAAGTCTCTGGAATCGACCGGACATAGGACCGGACATGTAAGTCCGGTCGGAGTGAATTTTCCAACGGTAAAAAGGTACTGGAATGGACCGGACTTAGGCGTCCGGTCGGCAAGTCCGGTCGGACCAAAACTTGTAAAAAAAAAAAAAAAAAGAAAAAAACAGAAAAGAATGTGACTTATGTAGTTAACCCTAGGGTGTATAATGAAGGTAACCTAGGGTAAGATAGACATTAAAACATGTCATACAATGATGTAAAACACTTAGTAAATTTGGAGGTTAAGTAAGTTAATTAACCGACGTTCTTGAATTATGTATAGGAGTGACCTACGGAGGAAACCAACCGAGGCAAGGACCAAGGTATGGTTTTCTTGCAGTCTGTTGTCTAGCGGTTTACACCGGTTTGTGTGTTGTATGTTTTTCTGTGTGTTTACAACGTTATAAGATTTAAACATGTAATGAGTTTACAGTTGTTCATATTATTGTGATGTGATGTTGTGACTCAACTCCCTTGTGTGTGTCTAACATGACTTAACCTATTGGTGTGGTTGTTAAGTTCCACTATGAACTTCTAACAAGTGTTAACTGGGAAGTGAGGAATCCGGTTATCCGGTCATGCATGTAAGTTAAGAGTGGATATCTGAATCAGATTCGACTCTTATGTTGTTAAGATTGTTCTCCTTAATTTGGCGTTCGATCTCCCGCTAGCTTCTTCCAAAGCTTACCTATTCTGACTTATGATCGGTTTAGTGGGAACCTGTGTTTTGTGTGGTGTGTTCGGGTCACTAAATCCGAACCATCTGTGACTTAAGTTACTCGTTCGTCTAACAGAACGGTAATGAGTGTGTTTAACGAGCTTGACATGAGAGTGAATCACTCTCTAGGCTCTTATGTTATTTGACCCTTGTGGTTTGTTATCGTGGAGTGAAAATCCACTGTGTATGTTGTTGAGCTATGCACTATTGATGCCATGCTCCATGTTATGTTATGCTATGCATATAATTGAATGCCATGTTATAATGACAAGTAGCTGCGCGTATCCCGGTAGCCGATGGGCTGCGCGTTAGCCATACCAGCCAAGGGTTGCTGACCCCCTCGGGGGATCCATATTTCTTATACTGCAGGATGAGGATCGAAGAAGCGGAGTGGCTTTAGATCCTAGGATGTGATTACTTTTGTATACTTTTGGATGTTGGCCCGGGATGCGCCTGTGCTCCTGTGGCGTTATATACGTTTGGTTGTGGCAGTTTACAGTGATGTTATACAGTTAAGGTTATGTAAACACTCGGTATTGTATATGATGTATTTATGGTTTAGTCTTATGCTCGGGAGTCTGATCATCAGACCGGTACAATTGTATTTATTCTGCCTTGTCAACCACGTGGGTGGTTGACGGCGTTGTAGCACCGAAGCGTTAGTTACTGTTTAGTTGTTTTATTCCGCTGCGATTTCATTTAGTATCTTGTGCGTATTAGGGGTGTTACAACTTCTAGCTTCAATTTCTTTTTGTGTGATGCGAGTTAGGATTAGTTCTTGCTATCAATACGTAGATCTAAGTTTGCTCTTTCCATTGAGCCCTTACAAATAGCCTAACTCGATTTGTACTGCTAGTTATAGATCCTCAAAGTTGGCCTCGTGAACTGCTCAAAGTTCGAATTTTTCCAGATTTTCAGATTCGATTTCACTCAATTCGCACAACTCCGGTAAGTTTCCGATCAATTGCTCCGTTATTGTCATTCGAAATCCTGTTACCGGCCTAACCCATGTCTCAATTTAATCCATTACGTGTTAGATTAGGAGAATTTGTTAGATTTGTGTCCGAATTGCATTCTGTAACTATTAAGAACCCTAACGTTCGAACTGAATTCAAATTCCATCGAATACTGCATTATAATTGGGGAAACCGGTGTCATTAGAACTGAAATTTGATTTCGAAACCATAGAAACAAGAATCACTCGATTTCGTTCTGTAGATTGGGAGATAATGTCGATTTAGTACTCGACTAGGTAGAGGAGCTCGCTGATGAACTCGTCTTTCAGCAGCCGTCTGATCGCAGTTATAAGAAATGGACGGCTGAGATTAGATCGTTTCAAATTAAGTGTATAAGTTTTTATTATAATTTCATAAATAAACCCTAACTTGTTGAATGTGTTTAAATGCCTTCCCGAATGTATTTTGACTTGAAATTTTAACCATAGATTCCTTATTTAATCTAGTTTATTTTGATGTAAATTAATATGGCTTTGGAGTTTTTAAACGTAAGTTATGATTTTTGCAAGTTACGGGTTTTCTGGAATTATTTGGCTAAATTTAAAAAATATTTTTATGAAATAAAAATTTTATAATATGTCTAAAATGTTATAGTTGCTGTGTATTAAATTTGGGAATTTTTGGGCAATGGTAAAAGGTTTTAAAAATTGTGTTTATGAGTTTTTCATAAGAATAACCTATAATATAAGGTTTTTAAAGTAACTAAAAATTAAAGTATGGTTTGTTAATTAACTTTTAAGCTGGGGAAAATAAAGGAAACTAAATTAACATTTTATAACAGTAAGTCTGTAAATGTTTTGGTATTAGCTTTTAAGAGAAGTGAAATTATTTACATATATGTATATATACTTACTTAAGTAGAAACTTATATAAATTAAGGAATTTAATTATCCTAAATTTTATTTACTATATTATATGGGACTTAATATTTTTAATTAAACTAAGGGATAAATATATATATATTTTTACGCATTTATAAAAAGGGAATAGAGTAGTAACTTAGAGTTAAACAAGGAACTAATTAAATTAACACTTATAATAACTAAATATTATAAGAGCTAGAATCTAACTAGATATAGTAAAAGATACTTTATGAAATATACTTGGAATACAGTTTAAGGTTGTAGTAATAAGATAGTTTAAATATGATAAGTTACATAGGGAATGTCTTAGTTAATTTCTAATACGGGTATACTTATATATTAAATAAATAAAGGAAACACTTTATGTTATAAACCATAGGTCGGTTGTGTTAAGCCTAGAAGTTATTAAACATAAATAAATACAGTAAAATTTCCTAAAAATGTTATGGATAAATATTAATACATAAAAATATATATAAATACGTTAACATAGATGTGGGAAATAATATTCCTTGTGATAGTTATAATAAGTAGAATATATATATGATAACCTTAAGTTTTAATTGGTGTGTAATTAAACAGTCACTATTAACTTAAGGGTTTTATTACACAACATAAACTTAACACGGTCTTGGGCTAACCTACTAAGCCCAAGTCTATGAACTCCAAAAGCCCACTTAAACAACTCAGAGAGAGTTTGGGCCACTCTCAGGAGTAAATTCTAAATCGATCTAAACTAAACAAAATGGGCCTAGTAAAGGATTTAGTTGACAAGTCAAGCCCGAATCTTTGTGAGGGAACAATGGTAAACCTGGAACTGTTAATCAGAAAAAGAAGGTTGTTTAGTTTATAAGTCCCTTAATTAATCGACACTTGGAATACCTTAATTATAGGTTACTATTGGGGAATCACTTATTCGAGTTATTTACTGTTCTGCACATACCAGGTACGATTTCTCGTACTCCGTTACTTTTGCTGATTGACTCATGAGACGTTTTCGAAAAACGCTAACTGACTTTAAGAGAAATTTCTAAAAAGGAAATGGTTGTGTGTCTAACTCAGCTTGTGTGACTAACTGAGCCTTGAATGTGAAACTCACTTGGGTATTGGTTTCTTCTATTTGGTTGTTCCATTAGACATTGACTGCTTAGGGTTTACGCTTCTGCACTCTGTAGGACTGAGTGTTTTGGTATTGCTCTGGGTAGTTAGTGATCCGGTGGGAATTTGGAAAAGGTCAATTTTGGTAAATTCCTTTGACTCTGGATTTCATTTCATCCATGAGCTGGTTCTTAAGGTTTCGACGTGCGCGCGTCTTCAATGGTAACAGTAGGGGGCTGTATATCCCTCGCCAATAGGGGCATTTATATTTGACAGTGAGGGGCTGTATATCCCCTGTCCCAAAAAGGGACGTGGTAGACAGTGAGGGGCTGTATATCCCCTGTCCCAAAAGGGACGTTGTAGACAGTGAGGGGCTGTATATCCCCTATCCTAAAAGGACGTACTTGGCGGTGGGGGCCATCTCTCCCAGTTGAATTATTCCACTCTTGAGTTATTGGTTTTTGGATCTATCTTTTCATTCCTAGTCCTTTGTGACTATCTGAGTCTTTCTACTCCTAACGGGAATTGGGTTTAACTAAGGAAATGGATGTTCACTAACACATGATGTGATTTTGTCTCACTAACTTTATCTTTCTGTTGTTAACCTTTATTCTTACCTTGATTTCTTGATTTGGTGATTTGTGAAATGCTTTGTTCCATCTGAGTGGTTTAAGTGATTATTTTCAAGCTATTATTTATTTAAGGGTTGTATTATAAGTTTGTTTTTGGAGGATCGTACCAGTTCCATTCCAGGGAACTGACCCACCCCACTTGGGGTGGGCTGCTTGGTTTTATCTTGCAGGTACGAGTTATTTTACAGGTGGCCACGAAGAGAAAGAGTGATTGGGATGGGATTAGGCTTGAGAGTTTATATGTTTTATTACTGTTTACGTTTGTTAAGTTTTCTCGAGGTTCAGGCCGTGACAGTTGTAATCATTAAGTTGAATTTAGGTGAGGTTTGGTACCGAGTGTTTGGAACCCGATGGTCTGTACCCCTTTAGTATTTTATTTCCGCTATAAATATGTTAAATAGGGGCGTTACAGAAATTGGTATCAGAGCGTAGTTACGCTCTGAACCCGAGAAGACAAGCAGGTGAAACACTTAGATTATAGGTGCACTTAAAACTGGGGAACTGGGGTAGAATTGGGAAGTGAGAATTCCAGAAAGGCGCGTGACCTTACCCCATACTTACTTCATGTACATACGAACCGTCCTTAGGACGTTATAAATACTTCATATATTACTACATAGATAGATAGACTTTACAATACGACTTGTGAGTAACAAAACCGTCATACCAGCTAGATGTCTCGAAGAGGAGGAGCTGGTCCCTCAGGAGGCTATGGACCCGACACTGTCACCTCGGAGGTCATAGCGCAGATTGTGACACCACCGAATGGTCCCCGGGAGTTCAATGGCTGAAGGCGGTAACGACCTTGTCCTCCCATCTATGAAGGTCAACCGAACCGACTTAGAGAAATACATAGACGAGATGCAGAGGCCTTCACCTTCTGCATGTTCCAGTGAATCGTCAGGTGGACATAGCGGCCTCTTTCTTCAGGGACCCGCGCATCGATGGTGGCCAAGACTGCTAGAGCCGAGCTGACTGGCCCAGGCGAACTTTGACTTCTAGGCGTTTTCTAGTGGCCCTGAGAGCTAAATTTTATCCATCCTATCTACAGAAGGGATGATGAGTGAGTTCGAGCAGCTGAAGCAAGGGAGTCTTTCTGTGCTGAATACTACAAAAGTTCGTGGAGCTACTTGCTGTTATTGGAGAGGGAGCTTACGCCCCAAGATATTTGGTGGACAAATTCCATACCGCCTGAACTTCAAGATCATGACCATGATCGGTTCCACCAGAGGGATGACCCTACAGGAGTTAGCGGATGATGCGAATGACTGTGAGACCACCATTGCCTACCAGGACTCTATGCTAGGCAAGAGGAAGGGGAATGGAGAAAAGAGGAAATGGAGGAAACTTTTCCCAGAACTACGAGAGGAAAGGAAAGTTCTACAAGGGGAGGGACGAGAAGGCCATGGTCCCCTCCTATACTAATGCTGAGCCACTCCGCTCCCAGCCATTTAAGGGGAACCAACTTGCGAGAAAGTTCCTCTGCAAGTGGTGCAAGAAGGACCACCCGGGCAAGGATTGTAAGGGCAACCTGGTGGACTGCCACCACTGCGGTAGGAAGGGGCACAGATCGTTCGAATGCTTCCTGAACCCGGATTCCAGGAACTACAAGCCACGCACCGGGAACCCTGCTAGAGCCCAAGTTGCTACTACTACTGGAGGAGGTCGAGGTGGCACAAGAGGTGCTGGACCATCTACCAGTCGCCCTGCCCAGAGTCATCCACAGAGGCCGGGACAAAACTACCCCCAGAGGCCGGGCAAGGCACCAGTCCTTAACATGGTGGACCGTGTCGAGGCAGCAAGTGATGACCCGAGTTCACCTGGTATGGACTATTTTCCTCATGAAGAGGCATAGACCCTTAATTCTTTACATTCAGTTGTTTAGTTTTTCGTTGTCAATGTAAAAGGGGTGAACTATAAACCCTTCACTTTGTTTCGCTTCGAACCTTTCATTTCTAGTTGTGAACTTTGACTTATTTATTTAATGGCAATTGTTGTTCAGCTTTCGATATTTGCTTTCCTATTTTGCCCTATACCACTCCCAACATTCCTTTTGAAGCCAAACCACACCCACCAGAGAAGTGTGAGGTCTTGAGACCCGGGATGATCTTACTACGAGAGTACCTGACCCCGGCAGTCCAGTATGCATTGATCCTCAAGATCAGGGAGTTAGGTGTGAAGGAAGGAAATTTTTACACCCCTACCTTCAAGAATAGTTCAACCATGAAGGTGAAGATCATGTGCCTAGGTAAGAAGTGGAACCACACCACCAAGAGTTATGAAGAAGTGGAGGTGCCACCAATCCCGGAGGAACTGCAGACCATCGTTAGAGCTGCAGTTAAGGCAGCACAAGTATTGGAGGATGAGCCCGTCCCAGACCTAACCTCAGATGTCTGCATCATCAATTTTTTTGGAAAAGAAGGTAAGCTAGGGTTGCATCAAGATAAGGATGAATCCCTAGAATCCATCACCAAATGAGTTCCAGTGGTTTCCATATCACTTGGAGACGACGCGGAGTTCCTATTCGGTGACCAGAAGATGATGGACCTTGCCACCAAGATCCTCCTGAAGTCAAGTGATGTACTGATCTTTGGTGGGGCAGCTAGACTCATCTACCATGGAGTGAAGAGAATCAAGCCCAACACATCCCCTACACCCATTATTAACCACACTCACCTGAAACCGGGCCGTCTAAACCTAACCTTTAGACAGACCTAGCCTTGTATTTTACAGTTTCAGCATTGTAAATTTTAAGTTGCTCATGAAGCTTTCAATAAGAATGGAAATTCTAAGAACTTATTTCTTCGTGTAGGAGCTGGAAATTTAGAGGTTAGGCTGAATGTGTTGGACCAGGCTCAAGCAAAGAGCAATGGAACGGTCATCACAGGTATACCAATTAACCTTGAACAACTACTTTGGAAGAGTTACTAGAAACCTTAAAACTTCACTCAATAATTGTAGGCACATTCCAAATTAATGGAGTGGAGGCCACCGTCCTGTTTGATTCTCGAGCCTCCCACTCCTTCATATCCCAAGCATTTCGTACTAAGATAAATGCCCCCACAGAGGATATCCATGATTGCTCAGTTTTGTTGCCATCCAAGGAGTTGATCAATTGCAGTAAACAATGCAAGAATCTGAGCATGCACATCAAGGGAGCAGACTTTCTTCTCGATGCCATTGTCTTCCCTGGCATGGGATTTGACATAATTGTGGGCATGGACACGCTACAGCGGTACAGGGGTAGACTACACTGCGCAGAGCATCGTCTCCTCTTGAAGTCAGCCACAGGGATCACAGTCTCATACCGAATGCAGCCCAAGCAGCCGACTGTGAAGGTTGTATCGGCACTATCCCTGATGAAGGAAGTGTCCAAGGGCGCGACTGCCTACTACTGTTATGCCCAGGATTTGAGGACGGATCCGAAGTTCAGGAGCGACGTTCCCATTGTGTCGGAGTACCCCGATGTTTTTCCATAGGAGCTACCAGGACTACCACCGCTGAGAGAGGTTGAATTCAACATCGACCTCGTACCTGGCACGGGACCGATTGCTAAAGCTCCCTACCGGATGGGCCCTGCAGAGATGGTCAAGTTGAAGAAGCAGTTGCAGGAACTACTAGATAAGGGCTTCATCAGACCCAGTGTCTCACCCTGGGGCGCTCATGTGCTGTTCGTGAAGAAGAAGGATGGAAGCATGAGACTGTGTATAGACTACAGAGAGCTGAACAATGTCACGATCAAAAACAAGTACCCACTGCCCAGGATCGATGACTTGTTCGACCAGCTGAGGGGAGCAAAGGTGTTCTCTAAGATTGATCAGCATTCTGGATATCACCAGATAGCTGTAGCTGAGCCAGACATTGAGAAGACAGCCTTCCGGACTAGATACGACCACTATGAGTTCACAGTGATGCCGTTTGGACTGACCAATGCACCGGCGAGATTTATGGATTTGATGCAGAGAGTCTTCCAAGCCCAACTAGATAAGTCGGTAGTCATATTCATAGATGACATTCTAGTCTTCTCCAAGAGCAAAGAGGAATATGAGCAGCATTTGAGGACAGTCTTGAAGACGCTGAGGGAGAAACAGTTATATGCCAAGTTTAGCAAGTGTGAATTTTGGCTGGACAAGGTGTCATTTCTTGGACACGTGATCTCAGCTGAGGGAGTTTCAGTAGACCCAGCTAAGATTGAGGCAGTGAAGAGCTGGCATAGACCTCGCACCGTGACAGAGGTTAGGAGTTTCCTTGGGTTGGCTGGCTACTATAGACGCTTTGTGATGGACTTCTCCAGGCTAGCCAAGCCCTTAACCTCCTTGATGAAGAAAGACAACCCGTTTGTGTGGACAGAGGCTTGTGAGGTCTCCTTCCAGGCGCTGAAGGACGCCTTGACCACAACTCCAGTGTTGATTATCCCAGAGGGGAACGAGGGGTACGAGGTATATTGCGATGCTTCAGGCAGAGGGATTGGTGGAGTACTGATGCAGCATGGCCGAGTAGTAGCGTATGCTTCAAGACAGATGAAAAAGCACGAAGAGAATTAACCCACACACGACCTTGAGCTCCTCGCCATAGTCTTCGCCTTGAAGATATGACGACATTACTTGTATTGAGCCACAGTTCGGATTATGACAGACCATAAGAGTCTGAAGTACATCTGGACTCAGAAGGAGCTGAATTTGAGACAGTGAAGGTGGGTTGAGCTTCTGGCTGATTATGACATCAACCTCCAGTACACAGAAGGGAAAGGAAATGTTGTGGCAGATGCTCTGAGCAGGAGAGCTTATTCACTTCTTTCCTTGATAGAGACGACCACGATAGCTGAGGAGGTGTATGCAGCCCAGGACAGTGACATTTATCTACAGGGCATCAGACAAAAGTTAGCTGACGGGTTGACTGACGGTTTGAAGTACGACTACGAGCTGGACAGCGAGGGACACCTTCGAGTCAGAGGCAGACTTTGTGTTCCTCAGGATGCGACAGAACTTCAGACCAGGATTCTTTCAGAGGCTCATTCCTCGACATTATCAGTACACCCTGGAGCCACCAAGATGTACAAGGACTTGAAGCAATTATTCTGGTGGAGCGGGATGAAAAGGGATGTAGCTGATTTCGTCTCTCGGTGCCTCACTTGTCAGAAAGTGAAGTTTGAGCATCGTCGGCCAGGAGGCCAGATTCAGTCACTACCAGTACCGTGCTGGAAGTTTGACGACATCAGCATGGATTTTGTGGTCGGTCTCCCTCCAGCTAGAGGTGGACCGAACGCCATATGGGTTATAGTCGATAGGTTGACCAAGACAGCTAGGTTCATACCTATCAAGGACACATGGAAGGTGCCCAAACTGGCTGAGGTGTTCACCACGGAGCATATCCGGTACCATGGGGTACCGAAGACGATCGTCTCTGATCATGACACTCGTTTCCTCAGTAGATATTGGCGTCAGGTGCAGGAGGCATTTGGGACTCAGTTACGACTTAGCACAGCTTTTCACCCGCAGACTGATGGGCAGACTGAGAGGACTATCCAGACATTGGAGGATATGTTGCGAGCAGTCGCTCTGGACTATCAGGGGAGTTGGGTAGAGCGTCTACACCTGGTAGAGTTCTCCTACAATAACTCTTACCATGTGTCTATTGGCATGGCACCATTCCAGGCTCTTTATGGCAGGCCGTGCCGGACTCCCTTATCATGGAGTGACCCTGCTGAGGCAGTCTTGATTGGGCCCGAGTATATTCAGACACTGCAGGATGACGTCAGGGTTATTCAGCAGCACATGAGGGCAGCGCAGTCCAGACAGAAGTCTTATGGGGATCAGCATACCAGAGAGCTCGAGTTTCAGTTGGGAGACATGGTCTTCTTACGAGTGTCTCCGATGAGAGGCATCTTCAGGTTTGGGATGAGGGGGAAGCTAAGCCCTAAGTATGTCGGCCCGTACAGGATTACGGAGCGAGTGGGCCTAGTCGCTTACAGACTCGAGCTACCAGCGGAGTTGGGGAAGGTACACGATGTGTTTCACGTATCTCAGTTGAAGAAGTATATGCCTGACCCTTCTCACGTACTGCAGCCAGAGAGGTTGGAGATTGAGCCTACACTGAGGTATGAGGAGACTCCTATACAAATCTTGGACACGAAGGTCCGGGAAACGAGGGGCAGATCAGTTAAGTTAGTGAAGGTTCTTTGGGAACATCATGGGGTTGAGGAAGCTACTTGGGAGACCGAGGACTTCATGAGAGTAAAGTACCCACATCTGCTTGCATGATACTCTCCTATCCTGAGGTGATTCACGTTAGTGGCGGTACGAGGGCGTACCTTAGCTCTTTTAAGGGGGATATGCTGGCATACTCCTCCTTCGTTATCTCATCCGGATTATGCCTTGTTGCATTGCAAGTAGAGGGAGAACAATATTAGTAGTGTGAGAGGTGTATGTATGTACGTAGTTTTACATTGTGGCACAGTAGTTTGTCACGTTTGTGTTTTGTTTCAGTTTATATTTTGATTCAGTTTGATTTGATTTCGGTACTCTCGAGTGGAATGTTGAAATGGAAATAAAGGATTGGAATGGTATGGAATTTCATTGAAATTATTATTGTCTCAGCACACCCGAAGCGGTGTGAGTGCCTATTAGTTGGTCGTTATACTTCGAGGTGAAGTTTCTTTTAAGGGGGATATACTGAAATACCCCTAAATTAATTTAAATTAATTTAGGGGATTTCTTTTATTAAATATTAAATTATTATATGGAATTATGAATATTAAATTATTATATGGAATTGTGAAATTTATTTAGGGGGTTTCTCCCATTTAACCCTAATTATTATATATTATTATATAGTATTATGAATTTAATAATAAGATTTATAAGTCAATAAATCTTGAGAAAAATTTCTAAACACTCCAACTATATTATAAAGATTTTAGGAAGTGTTGGAACATTGTTTGGAAGCATAAAAGTCAATATAAAATTCTAGAAACCTTAAAGCTTATTAAGCCTTGCTAGGGTTGACTTTTTGAGAATGGTGAAACCAGGCCATGAAACCTATACCAATAAATAGTTTATGGAAAACCATGAAGATCGATAAAAAGAACGTCAAAAACGGATCATCCTTGCCAAAGTTATGATCAAATGAACTTTAGAGCCAAAATTTTGATAAAGGCTGACGTGGCATGGACTGTTGACTCATCGTCGCCTCGGAAATCGCGCCCCCAACACTTAGACAGATTTATCTCCTATATTTTCGGAACTGAAAATCAGGTTTTGACCTATCTTGTGACCTTCATAACTTTCTCATCTTAAAGAATTTTTGAGTGTCATCTTCTTTGTTGCCTTCTCCTACATTCCCTCTAAACAACCATAACTCACACAGACCCTAACTCGTTCTAGATCAACCAGAAATCTGAGCCAAAGTAGCCACCCTGCAAAAACCGAAACTGCAGTCCCAGTTTTTCCCTTCAAATAGGTAACTTCGATCAATCATAACTTCTTCGTTTCTCATCCAAATTCCATGTTCTTTAGCTCGTTTTGAAGAGTTCTAATTCCTCTAAAACTTTCATGTTTATGGCCTAAGCCAATTCTCAATCGATTGGAAGGAAAAGGTGTCTAAAGTCTCGGTTTCACCATCACATAAAATCACAGTTTTCTTCCCAGAAAACGCAAGGTAAACTCGCAACTTCTAGCTTCAATTTCTTTCTGTGTGATGCGAGTTAGGATTAGTTCTTGCTATCAATACGTAGATCTAAGTTTGCTCTTTCCATTGAGCCCTTACAAATAGCCTAACTCGATTTGTACTGCTAGTTATAGATCCCCAAAGTTGGCCTCGTGAACTGCTCAAAGTTCGAATTTTTCCAGATTTTCGGATTCGATTTCACTCAATTCGCACAACTCCGGTAAGTTTCCGATCAATTGCTCCGTTATTGTCATTCGAAATCCTGTTACCGGCCTAACCCATGTCTCAATTTAATCAATTACGTGTTAGATTAGGAGAATTTGTTAGATTTGTGTCCGAATTGCATTCTGTAACTATTAAGAACCCTAACGTTTGAACTGAATTCGAATTCCATCGAATACTGCATTATAATTGGGGAAACCGGTGTCATTAGAACCGAAATTTGATTTCGAAACCATAGAAACAAGAATCACTCGATTTCGTTCTGTAGATTGGGAGATAATGTCGATTTAGTACTCGACTAGGTAGAGGAGCTCGCTGATGAACTCGTCTTTCAGCAGCCGTCTGATCGCAGTTATAAGAAACGGACGGCTGAGATTAGATCGTTTCAAATTAAGTGTATAAGTTTTTATTATAATTTCATAAATAAACCCTAATTTGTTGAATGTGTTTAAATGCCTTCCCGAATGTATTTTGACTTGAAATTTTAACCATAGATTCCTTATTTAATCTAGTTTATTTTGATGTAAATTAATATGGTTTTGGAGTTTTTAAACGTAGGTTATGATTTTTGCAAATTATGGGTTTTCAGGAATTATTTGGCTAAATTTAAAAAATATTTTTATGAAATAAAAATTTTATAATATGTCTTAAATGTTATAGCTGTTGTGTATTAAATTTGGGAATTTTTGGGCAATGGTAAAAGGTTTTAAAAATTGTGTTTATGAGTTTTTCATAAGAATAACCTATAATATAAGGTTTTAAATGTAACTAAAAATTAAAGTATGGTTTGTTAATTAACTTTTAAGCTGGGGAAAATAAAGGAAACTAAATTAACATTCTAATACGGGTATACTTATATATATTAAATAAATAAAAGAAACACTTTATGTTATAAACCATAGGTCGGTTGTGTTAAGCCTAGAAGTTATTAAACATAAATAAATACAGTAAAATTTCCTAAAAATGTTATGGATAAATCTTAATACATAAATATATATATATATATATATATATATATAAATACATTAACATAGATGTGGGAAATAATATTCCTTGTGATAGTTATAATAAGTAGAATATATATATATGATAACCTTATGTTTTAATTGGTGTGTAATTAAATAGTCACTATTAACTTAAGGGTTTTATTACACACCATAAACTTAACACGGTCTTGGGCTAACCTACTAAGCCCAAGTCTATGAACTCCAAAAGCCCACTTAAACAACTCAGAGAGAGTTTGGGCCACTCTCAGGAGTAAATTCTAAATCGATCTAAACTAAACAAAATGGGCCTAGTAAAGGATTTAGTTGACGAGTCAAGCCCGAATCTTTGTGAGGGAACAATGGTAAACCTGGAACTGTTAATCAGTAAGAAAAGAAGGTTGTTTAGTTTATAAGTCCCTTAATTAATCGACACTTGGAATACCTTAATTATAGGTTACTATTGGGGAATCACTTATTCGAGTTATTTACTGTTCTGCACATACCAGGTACGATTTCTCGTACTCTGTTACTTTTGCTGATTGAATCATGAGACGTTTTCGAAAAACGCTAACTGACTTTCAAAGGAATTTCTAAAAAGGAAATGGTTATGTGTCTAACTCAGCCTGTGTGACTAACTGAGCCTTGAATGTGAAACTCACTTTGGTATTGGTTTCTTCTATTTGGTTGTTCCATTAGACATTGACTGCTTAGGGTTTACGCTTCTGCACTCTGTAGGACTGAGTGTTTTGGTATTGCTCTGGGTAGTTAGTGATCCGGAGGGAATTTGGAAAAGGTCAATTTTGGTAAATTCCTTTGACTCTGGATTTCATTTCATCCATGAGCTGGTTCTTGAGGTTTCGACGTGTGCGCGTCTTCAATGGTAACAGCAGGGGGTTGTATATCCCTCGCCCATAGGGGCATTTATATTTGACAGTGAGGGGCTGTATATCCCTTGTCCCAAAAAGGGACGTGGTAGACAGTGAGGGGCTGTATATCCCCTGTCCCAAAAGGGACGTTGTAGACAGTGAGGGGCTGTATATCCCCTGTCCTAAAAGGACATACTTGGTGGTGGGGGCCATCTCTCCCAGTTGAATTATTCCACTCTTGAGTTATTGGTTTTTGGATCTATCTTTTCATTCCTAGTCCTTTGTGACTATCCGAGTCTTTCTACTCCTAACGGGAATTGGGTTTAACTAAGGAAATGGATGTTCACTAACACATGATGTGATTTTATCTCCCTAACTTTATCTTTCTGTTGTTAACCTTTATTCTTACCTTGATTTCTTGATTTGGTGATTTGTGAAATGCTTTGTTCCATCTGAGTGGTTTAAGTGATTATTTTCAAGCTATTATTTATTTAAGGGTTGTATTATAAGTTTGTTTTTGGAGGATCGTACCAGTTCCATTCCAGGGAACTGACCCACCCCACTTGGGGTGGGCTGCTTGGTTTTATCTTGCAGGTACGAGTTATTTTACAGGTGGCCACGAAGAGAAAGAGTGATTGGGATGGGATTAGGCTTGAGAGTTTATATGTTTTATTACTGTTTACGTTTGTTAAGTTTTCTCGAGGTTCAAGCCGTGACAGTTGTAATCATTAAGTTGAATTTTGGTGAGGTTTGGTACCGGGTGTTTGGAACCCGATGGTCTGTACGCCTTTAGTATTTTATTTCCGCTATAAATATGTTAAATAGGGGCATTACAAGTTAGGCAAGCAATACTAACCATCGTTTATGGGTCCTTTTTCTGCTCAACTATACCAACTTTATGGTGTAGTCCTTTTCATGCTCTCTCTTTTGTGATTGCACGTCTTTGATCCTAGGTAGGTCATTACTTAAATTTGTTTTCTCTGATTTCGTTTCTGGGGTTTATCAACATCTTCAATGAAGAATGCTGTTAATGGTATTATTCTGGGAGTTCATCCCATTTTTATTGAAAGTTGTTATGTCCTCCATCTTCATTGTATGTCGTAATACCTTCCTTGTAGGTTATTACTTACATCTGGTCTTCTCACATTGTTGAGTATTCTTTACGGTTCTTCCATTCAAGGTTAGGCTTGGTTTTGGGCTGATGTTCTTACCTGTAGTGTCGGTTGTCTGTTGCTGATGCTCATGTCGTTTAGTCTTCTGACTAAGTCCAGCTCCCTGTTGACTGGTGTATTAATTTAGTTGCCATGGTTAGGCCGTCAGGCCCTTCCATTGTTTCGCTCTTCAGTCTTAAGGATTTGTAATCCGGTGTTAATATGTATTATACCTGTGGTTTTTACTATTTGGTCTTCACGGCTTCCTATAAAGCTTCATTACGGCGGCACTTGCCAAAGCAAGTGTGCCATGCAAGATGGGCTATCAGTACTGTGTACGTCGGCAATGGTACATTCTCCTAAACTCCATGTAGGTGGTAGTCCATGAGACTCCTTCTTTGCCCTTTTTGGCTTTGGTTAATTGATTATCTGGGCAGCTTCCTGACTGCTTTTGTTAGTACAGTTACTTATCCGGGTATTCTTCTTTCTGAGGGGACCTTCGTTCTTTTGATTTCGCCTTGGTTCTCACTCTCGTTTCCACACCTTCGTCGTGGTTATCGAGTATTGACTCTCCTTAGGCACTACGTCGTAGTGCTATCTTGGAGTATGACTTGCATATGCATTCGTAGTCGTCTGGGCTATTGCAGTTAGGTCTTAGCAGCCCCCTTTTTTGTGTAAGTTTAGAGTTACACGCTGGATAATTGACTTTTAGGTAGTCCCTATGCTCTTGCGCGGTATTATCCCACTGTTATTGCTCCCTTGGACTGTTGTCTGGTGCTTCTGTCGCTTCTCTTGTCCTCTTATTGCACTCGTAGTGCTTTTCTTCTTACTGGTATGGCGGGTTATATCTACTGCGTAGCATGTCGACCCAAGTTGCCAGTAATTATTATTCTCTCATTGGTAGGATTCTGCTGGTAGCGCCTGTTTCAACGTTGCGCTCAAATTAGGACCTTCAAGTCTTGAAAGACTATTGCATAACGAGGTGTTTCTCGTATTGCATAATGCTAAGTAATTGCCAGATCGGGTTTTCCCGAGTAAGAGAAAGCTTGTTATCTCTCTGGCGTTCATTTCCAGTATCTTAGAACCAGGGGGGCAGAGGGCGGGTCAGGTATTACAGATATCCGATACACATCGGGGAATCCTAACTAACAACCCTCGCACTAATACTCAACCCTCATCCCAAAGTCTACTATTCCTAACTTGGTAATTCCTAAGCTCGGTAATTTCCAATCATCAGAGCGTAACTACGCACTGATACCACTTTTGTAACACCCCAACTCCAAATACAATGATCGTCGCCCTAAGTCCATCTCATTCATTAACAACGCAGTGGAAAAGTTCTACTAAATTGGTGTTACCGCCGTTAGTCACCCACGTGACTAACTAGGCCTATTCTCTTAAAAGTCACGGTCTGACTAACCGGATAATTACTCGAGCATCTATACAATACAATTCATAAACCACAACTTATACCGAGTATCTCATATCCTAATACATCATACTAACATCTCATCAATTTACTAAACGAGTGTACATGCACAACTCGTGTAACAAATGTAAAAGCAACCCGAAGTCCTCTACCCGCTCCTACTCTCAGGTTGAGTCCTCGTCTGGCACCTACCTGCAAGTTTAAATCACAGGCCCCAAGGGGCTCAGCATATGCTGGTATAGAAATCGTGCAGCCCACAAGCTAGCAGGGTTACACACGACTACTTTGTCGTATACATGCAATTGTTTATTCATACAAATAATAATAAGAAGTACGATAACAAACAACACATTTATGTGAAACATTCACAGCTCAAATAAATCGAACGTCGTAATGGACGCCCATTAATGAGTAAATTAGATTCCTAACTCCTGAGGCCTAAGAATTGTTTAGTTCTCGTGTTTGACCATACCTTATAAGTGTCAACCATTCTCCTAATAGAATTGGCTGTTCTCTAACTGAATTGTTTATTTTTGTCGGGTCAAAGTAACCCTAGCCAATGAGTTATTAGCTCCATTGGGTTAATAAACACAAATTCTTAAGTTATGGGGTGTAGGCTTGACCCTCCCGCGCCTCCTGAATTGCCTCCCACCTCGAACTGTTCACTCGAGCTGGTCGGGTCTGTTTATCAAACCTAGGCGACAAGTCGTAGACGAGCCATATGCGGAAGACAGATCTGATACAGATGCCGACCTCCTAACCTAAACATGCATGACCGGAGTCAGTCCCGGATTCCTCTCCTCCCAAGTTCCAGTTAGTTGAAGTCTCATTGACAATTTGTTAGTTAAACCTCTCTCGGTATTAACCAACTAACAACGGGGAGTATTTATAACTTTATACAATTGTTTACTAAACATAGTTAATGAACAAGCCCTGAATCAAGTCATGTTAGTGTGCAATGGACACACATAACAATACAAATCGGTTTCATGCTTAATCTTGTTTGGTCGTATCACAATAACACATAGCACATAAATCGAGGCAGACCCCGTTAGCAAACAAGCTACAAGAATCCCATACCGTACACTGGAGATTGGCTAGCTCTTAATCCCACGTTCGCCTAATCCGCCGAACACCTCTGACTATCTAGATCTGTAACCAGAACTAGTATTAGTATCTTGTGTCTTAGAACTAGTTTGGTTCTCTTTTCAACTTAAACCTCTTTCTAGGTTAACCCGGGTATAATAGTTTACCGTTAAACATGTTCGTTCATTTAGGAGCGTTTTCAAGCTCAATTCCAATTCATTAACATACTAACGCCGTTAGCAATACTTAGTTGCACAGTTAGCAACTTTAGACTTATAAGGACCTTGTAATAGGATTTAGTATTTTTCACTATTCATCCGTATTTCACTATTCATTATACGGTCTCATATTCTACTATCCATTTATACGGCCTCGTATTTTACTATTCACGTATTTCACTATTCACGTATACGTCTCGTATTTTACTGTTCACGTATACGTATTTACTATTCATGTATACGTATTTACTATTCACGTATACGTATATACTATTATGTATGCGTATTTACTATTCATGTATACGTATTTACTATTCACATATACGGGTGTTTTCCATGTATACCAAAATTTACGTATACGTCCGTATGATACTCCGTATCAATGTATTTATTTCTTTTACCAATATAACTTGTATTTTCTTTAAAATACATTAAGTATTGATTTCTCCTATACTTATTAAATTATGGGTATACCCCTCGTATACCTTAAGTATATACGGGTCTCGTTTAACCCCGTCTTAACTCCGTTGCTTTTACAACTTGTTTCTAAATTCTTTATTTAATTTCCTTAACCTTCTAAACACATAAAAAATGTGTTATTTACATTACTTACCCATAGTTTTCTCTTAATCTCTATATTACTCATAATAAGTTCTAAACTTGTTATTTTTATTTCTAATTTCTTCCAAAGTCTTACTTAATTAATTTCTTTTATACTTTTGGTCAAATACCAAAATATACTCAAGTTTGACCAGTCTTTTATGGTCAAACCCCCTAACTTCCCATAATTTACAATATTACCCCTAAAGTTAATTTAACTTAACTTTTTATTCCTTTATCCTTTTAATATCTAATCTTTTGCTACAAATTTTATTCTTGCTCCTCTAAACATTTTATAAACTGTCATTGACCAAGTTTGACCACGTTTGACCAGAGAAATTACCATTTTACCCTTGTGGTCTTTTCTTTTATCCTAACTCATTTATTAACCAATTTAACTCAAATTAATTTCTAATTTTCGTAACTAATTTACTACCATGGATTTTTGAACATCAAAAATCATTTTAAACATCTCTAAATCACCATATTTAATTATCTAGTGTTATAGTATATATATACCACCCTTTATTTACCTTAAATATACCAAAAACCTTATAAATTCCTTATAACACTTATAAACTCTTTATAAATTGTAAACTTAATTCTACATTATTTTCTCATCATCTAAACTCTCAAAAATTACATATTGACCCCATTAATTTTGGTATTCACCTTTAGGTACCAAAACTTCTTAAATTTTACATATTACTCTTAATTACCTAATTCCTTTAATTTAACTAAGTTGATAATTTTTCTAACTCATTAATAACCCCTTAATTTTTGGCCATATTGAAATTATAGTATATGAATTTTTCTTGTATATTATGATAGCTTATATTGTAGCTTATATCATAAGGAGGATAAATCTAATTTTAGATTTACAAAATATTAACATTTAATGTGTCAAAAATTAAATATAACACACTTATAATTTCGGTAATAATAAACAAGATGAACAATATGTTAGATCTATATAGATCAACAATTAGAACCTTGAAATAGGTAGTTGTAGGATTTACCTTGTATATTAACCTTTAGCTTAATATTAAGCTTGTTTTCCTTAGAAATTTTGACAGCAATTTTCTAGAGAAATTGGCTCCAAAATCATATAATAAGATGAAGAATAAGAAGGGTTAGAAACCCTATGCACTCGGTCCTGATGAAAATCAAAGAAGGAAGAGTTTCCAAGAAGGCAATGTTTTCCTCGAGAATCAAAGGCACTTCTTCGTAGTGTTTCCTGAGAATCTGGGGGCTCATGAGCTATGGTTGTAAATCTCTTCGAAAGATGATTCCAACGAGCTATCAAGCTTAGAATTTGGACTTAAGATGAGAAAGTTATGATCTATGCAAGACAAGGTGTTCTTTAATGCACTAATCTAAGAACATTGGAGTTTTTGGTGTTGTTTCTTCAAAGAGAGGATGAGCTACGACCTTGGGAGCTCTCATTTGACAGGCAAGAGTCTGATTAATGATTCACTAAGGGGACAAGATGCTTTGGCCATTAATGAAAGTCTAAGTAGTTGTAATAGTAGAAATTAAAGCATTTTTGGACTTGGTGACTCACCATTTGAGGTCGGCAGCCCTCTACCCCATTTGATCTGATTTTTTTGTTTTTCTGTGTATTTATGTAACATTTGATGAATTAATTTCGTTCATAATAACTTATACCATGTGTTTGGTATGTTACATTGCCAAAAATGCCTTAAAACACATTTTTTGTGCTTCCGGGTTCACATTGATTATACAATTTGTTTTGGCTAGTTTAAATGTGTTCTTAGTACATTTACAACCTTTAGAAACTTTTTTCATGAAATAGCATGTTGCTAATTCTAATTTAAACCAAGTCATTTAGTGGTTTCTCCATGACTTTTGTCAGTTTAGTACCTGTTTACTGTGGACTTTGTATACTTAATTTGTGTGTATACGCAATGGCTCCTATTACCATTTAATTGTTTTTCCCTTATTTCTTTATGGTATTTTGGCTCATTTGCCTTTTCGTTCCATATATACATTCTTAAAGCACATTTTTTTCTTTAAAGCACATTTTTGTGCTCTAAGGTGCGTTTTCGGTTTAAACGCTAATTCCACTTAATGAGTATTACTACTCTTAGAGGTATTTCACATTTGAAATCTGTTGGGAACTTATTGGTAGTTCCCTAATTTATTTGTGCTCTTTAAAACACCTTTTGCTCTAATTATTGCTAAAGCATGTTTTTGTGTAAATTGTTGATTAACACTTCTTCTAATGTTTCTAAGGCACGTTCTAGCCTTACTATATCCTAATTAGATAGTTCATTAATATATTAAGGTTTGGGGTATTTCATTTATAGTATTGTATATCCTTCTCCTACATGCTTACAATTTAGTACTAAAGGTCTCTGAATGGACACATGTTATCTTTATATATACACGACCTTAATGAGTTGTAGCTTGTCTATCCATTCTCTTTGGAGATCTAACATTCATATTTTTAGTGTTCTCTCAAGTGTCTAAATCGTTCTTTCCAACTGACCTTTGATCTGAGGATGATTCTTAATCTGAAACTATTGTTTAGTGCTTATTACGATTTATAGTTTAATCTCTAACGTCTTAAGTCATGTCCAACGTCTGTACTTAATAATCCGTTGTGTCGTTGGTTCAATTGAGTTTCTTATCTTCAACTGTTTGTGGTAGTAGCTGCTCTTGTCTGATCTTGCGTCGTTGACTGTGGTACGGAGTCGACTACTTCCCGTGTTCCTTACACTACTCATCTACATGCATGGGGTACCTTACTGGTACATTACTACTTACCCGGCTAACTCATAAATGAGTCTGCCAGGCCCGCAAGCTCCTGTGGAGTGCGGTCGTCCCACATCTAGTTTTAGTATACTCGTAGTGTCTGTCACACGTTTATCTATCGCTAATTATGAAGCATTCTGTTGTCAGTCACCTCTTTCATCGTTCCATAATAACACTCATTGTTCTTCTTGAACTTAATCAAGGGAAATCCATTTACCGTGTTCTTAGATATGGCGTAATCTGGCTTCTTTCTATATTCCGTACTGACTCGGTCTCTTAGTAACTGAGGTCTTTTTCCATAGAGCCTCTTATCTTGTTTCTTATGATGATCTTCTAGGAACACACTTCTAGTTCCTTAAGGAATTGAAAGTGTGCTTCCTGTGAAATCTTACCTCGCCTGGTCTAGACTACTGGCATCAACGCGCAGTTCGTCTACCATCTTATTTCCTTACTTATATCGGTTTTAGCTCGTAAATCTAATTGCCTCAGTGTAAATATTTGACGGCTTATACATAATGGTCGCTCTACTGCGCACCATGACTTAATCCACATATATAGGTATTGTTCTATGGCTTCTGCTACCATGGCAGCTCGCCTTTCTGTGTTGCCCATTGACGGTGCAACTCCTCAATCCCTTAGTCTTATCTTATACTCAATCCCTTCCTGGTGTAAACATACTAGGGGTTCCCAATTCTAGGTGTATGTCGATTACCTTACCGTGTTATAAAATTGTTGTCTCTTAATGCGAAGATGTTTTGCTTCCAATTTGTGTTCATGTGTAGGTTAGTCCCTTTCACGTTCTTCCATCCCTTATGATGTTATTTACCAAGTAATTTAACTGGTTACAGAAGAATTCATCCATTGAGTCATAAGCTCTTCTGAACTTTAGTCACATGACGTGCCATGTTGTGCACTCACAACATTTATCTTTGACGATTACTGATTCTTATTCCCGGGTGTTGGATATGAGGTCTGTCTATGCAGCCTTCCTTATTACTCAAGTGTATCTGGTATGTTCCTAGGAAATCTCAAGGTTTACGGTTTCCATTCTCTAATAAAAGAGTATTCTATCTTAAATACGTGAAAGCCCTTTTTGAGGGGTTTATTCCCGCTCATGGCCCCATAAAAAGGAGAGGTATCCCCACCCTAAAAGGAATGGTTTGTTCTCTGCCCCTGTCAGTAGTGTTATCTTAATATTCTCATTAGTGCCCTTTCCTGGCAATTTTTCCACAATCAACTCGTAGGTTTTGTAACCGATTATATCTACAACTTGTAGTTCCTCCATGGCTTAAATAAGTCTTTTATGCCTTCCAGCGCCTCGGGCTCTGTTGTGGTTAACATCCTTGGCTCGTAGGCTCTTAGTGCTTAATGTCATTGAGTGAGAGCCGGTGCTAGGTTCACTGCTTGTACTTCTAGTTAACTGTTGGTTATCCTCATAGGTTTCTGGTTCTTTAAATTCTATCAACCGCTTGGTTACATCATTAAATGTAGTACCGGGCTTCATGGTAAGTTGCTGCATCCTACTTCCTGCTATGGAAGTTTATTCAGGTGATCTGAGGTTACTTAGTGTCTTTGACAATACTGTCGTTTTCATAGACTTGTGCGTTTTTAAACAATTATGGATTGGTTCGTATTAGGCATCTGCCTTACGGTGTCCCAGTTGGATTTATCCTATTATCATGTGCTTCCATCTCAACGCTTTGTTCAACTCTCGTTGACTACGCCACCCGTTGATGATTAATCATACTTGGGTGTTAATGAGTTAGGCAAACAATACTAACCGTCATTTTTAGTTTAGTTCTTCTCAACTATACCAATTTTGTGGTGTAATCCTTTGAGCTTCCCTTTATTGGGATTGTATGTCTTTAATCCTTAATAGGTTATAACTTAAGGTTACTTCCTTTGTCCTTGTTTCCGGGGTTTACCAACACCTTCAATGAAGAATGTTTATTACTGGTATTCTTAGTGGTCATTCTGGGAGTCTTATCCCGTTCTTGTTGGAAGACGTTGTGTCATCAGTCTCCATAGTATCTTGTAATACATTCCTTGTATGTTATTACTTCACAGTGTTTTGCTCGGATCACTGGGCGATCTCTTAGGTTTTCTCTTTGAGGTTTGGGATTGGTGTTCTTACCGTACTGTCAGTTCTTACTGTAGTAGGTTGTACCGTTGCTAAAATTTATATCGTTTAGTATTTCACCCAAGTTCAGCTCCCGGCTGACTGGTGTGTCGACTCATCTCATCATGGTCAGGCCGTCAGCCCTTTCCAGGGTCTCATTCTCCCGTTCTTATGGATTTGTAACCCGGTATTAATATGTATTACGATTATAACGTTCTATTATCTCGCCATGATGGCTTCCCGTATAGCTTAACCGTGGTAGCACTTGCTACAGTAAGTGCGCCATGCAAGATGGGTTGTTGGTACTGTGTACATTGGCAGTGAATTCCTCCTGATCTGCATGTAATTGGTAGTCCTCGGGACTCCTTAGATGTTCTCTTGTTTTGGGTAACTGACCATCCGGCGGTTCTCTGGTTGTTTTGACAGTACTGTCACTTATCAAGGCGCTCCTCTTTCTGAGGGAACCCCTTGTTATTTACTTATGTCTTAATCCTCGCTCCTGTTCCCACGTTCTGCCGTGGTTACTAAGTAATAATTCTCCTTTAGGAACTACGTCGTAGTCCTATTTCAATATTCAACTTGTTCGTGTTTCCATAGTCATTTGCGTCATGTCGGTCATGTTTGTAACCTTTCTAATTGTATGGGGTTCGGAGTCCCCATTTCAGACTAGACTTTCCGGTAGTCTTAATCACTAGTAGAAAAAAGATTTTAAATGACAGACTTTAAACCACGGTTAACAAGGAAACCGTCGTTTAAATTTTATAAACCACGGTTATTTAGAGAACCGTCATTTATGTTGGACGGACGGTTCTAACAGAAACCGTCGTTTATAGTTCGACGCCTTAGAAGATAAATGACGGTTCCGGTTATAACCATCGTATATAATCTATATAAACCGCGGTTCAATAGAGAACCGTCATTTATCTATATGGCGTCGAACTATAAACGACGGTTAACCTAAAACCGTGGTTTATTCCTTGTGTCACAAAGGTTTTAAATGACGGTTTGTCTATTAACCGTCGTTTAAAAGTCATTTAATTAAAACATGTCGCCCTTTCTTCTTCCTCCCACGTTCTCTTCCTCTCTAGCGATTCCCGATCTACTCCCGTCGCTCTCTATCGCTGTCGAGCCTCCACCCATCCACCGTCGTCGACTCCACCACCCCACTCCCGTCGCCTCTTTCTCTTCCGGTCACGGCGACAACAGACGGGAACCAAGTTGCACGCGCCCCTCCACCGCCCCACTCCTCTCGTCTCGACGTCGCGCCTCCACCCCTAGCTCCACCGCGCCTCCGCCCCTCCACCGTCGCCTCTTTCTCTTCCGGTCACGGCGACAACATACGGGATCCACCGCCCCACTCCTCTCGTCTCGACAGACGCCTCCACCCCTAGCTCCACCGCGCCTCCGCCCCTCCACTGTCGCTCCACCGTAGCCACTGTCAACCTCCGAATCCCACTTCGGTAATTAAACCCTAGCTATTTATTTTTTGATTAGTGGCTGATTTTGTGCTTTGAGGAGTGATTATGTATCGGTTTTGATCTGTTATTATGGTTTGTGTGTGTGTCTATATGCAAGAGACAAAAAAACTGAGAAAAAGAAATGTTAGAACACAAGAAAGATAGTGTAGTAGTAGTAGTAGTTAGAGAGAAGAAAAACTCAAATAGTATCTGAACAGTAGTAACGAATCAAAACCGAGTGAGGAGGAAGACCAATAATCACTCTCACTCTCTTTTCCAAGTAAGAAACTCTAATGGTTTATTTCAGGTAATCTCGTTGTTTAACACACACAGAGGTATTGAGGTTTTTGATTTGAAACCAGACAACACTAAAAAGTATGGTGCGGTTCATTACTATTCTATATGATGATTCATTTGGATGGTCAAGTGATATAAAAAGAGAAAAGATAAGTAATAATTAATAACAGATATATCATACAAAGTTTAAGTTTAACACATATTTTTTGTGTCATTATTTATTGAAATCTAAGTTTCCTTTTTTTTAAAAAAAGAAACAAGACTGGTCGGTTAGTTTGTTATCATTTCTAAATGGGTTATGAAGATTTTTGATCCATTTATTTCTTAGGTTGAACTTGAATAACCCATTTATTTTTATAGTTAGGTTAGGGTTAAACACGATACTCAACCTGGCCCATATTGTCTTTTTATATACATAGTCACTCATCCACTTGACTGTTGACTGATATGTTTATTATATAAATTTTGTATACTATTAGATTGATAAGGAATTAAGACTGGTTAAGAAGAGGAAAGTGGATAAGGGGAAGGAAGTTGTGAAATCAAATGAGGAGAGTCAGAGTGTGAGAAAGGAAGTGGTGAAACCTTTCGATATGACTCCTAGGAGATCCCCAATTCCGACAACCAAGTATCTGAAGAAGTTGACAGACAAACAAAAAATGTTGTATGACTTTTTCATGACGAAGCCGCATTCTGTCACCAACTTCAACATGAAAGTGTCTAAGCATGTTTTCCACTCCCCCGAGCCTAGAGATCTGGTGATTACCGTGAGCGATCTAAGAGAATTTTTGATGGGAGACCTGGTTAACATCTCTATGATTCAGGCCTATTGACTACTAGACTGATATCGAACAAGAGATTATCTGCCATCTCTTTCTTGTGTCCGTAATTGATGTCTGCAAGTCAGGCCGCATTGGATGAGCAAGCATGTGCACAACACGTGAGGCAGGGATTTTGTACTGCGATGCGAAGAAGAAGCAAATATTTGTTGATCCCATATCATCAGATGTAAGTACACAATAACTGGAATTTTTTGCATCCTAATTACATTATGTGATAATTAAAAATATTGTTCTACAAAACATTCTTTGTTTTACCTGTGGTAGCAATCATTGGATGTTGATGGTGTTATGTATCGATACCTCATGCGTGTTGATACAAGACCCATTGGGCGCTGATGACCTTTGAGAGATCGCTGTAGAGAAATATTTGAAGGAGTGAGTATTTAAAATTTTAATGTATTTTGTATATATTTTAAGCTTGTCCTGGATTATTGGCAATAAATGGCTTCATTTTAAAATGCTGTATATATGCAGGGGCCATAAGCTTGGTTTAAGTGATGAGAAGAAACCATTCTCTATCTTGAACTTCCAATACATACATGTAAGTAATCATTTAATTTATACATGCATTTTTGTATTAAAGTTAAACGTTTAATTTCTTGATCTGTCTAAAGTTGGTAATCCATGGATGGTGTGATGACAGTGTCCTGAACAGCCTGATTCACGGAGCTGTGGCTATTACGTGATGCGGTACATGTACGAGATTGTACAAAATATTGACACGCTTGATGATGATGACAAGGTAACCCATACAAATCAAAGTTGTAGTTAAAGTTATTACATTTTAAATAAAATTATGTGTACTAATGATGGTCAGTTTCTTTTTATGGACAGATTATTTCTTTTTTCACAAAAGCAGGGGTCACGTATTCCAAAGTGGATCTGGACTTTGTAAGAGATCATTTATCGCAGTTTTAGTGTAAAAATTAGTTGAGCGTTTCTTAGATCTTATCCCTAGCTAGTGTAGTTAGACTTACACTTTTGTTTGTGCTGAAGCAACGTAGACTCTCAAAGTTTATAAAGTTCAACTCTCTCTTATTTTTGAAAGTTTTGTTTGCAATTCGTTTTCAATGTTGCAATTCAAATTGGCAACTTGGTTTATGGTCATATAGTGTGGTTGGTTATCAAAGGGCAATACTAGTTGGATGCCCTGTACAGGTTGAATATGCGATTGTAAATTGGGTTGTCTTGGAAAACGCATGGTAGAGGCTAAAAAAACAAAAAAAAACCACGGTTAAGTTAAAACCGTGGTTTAAAACTCAATGGAACGACGTTATAAACCACGGTTTATTAGAAAACCGTCATAAAATGTATATTTTATACCACGGATTCTGTCCAAAACCGTCGTATAAAAACATTATATACCACAGTTATTAAGCCAAACCGTCGTATAAAATCGGTCTGATCCCGCAACACAATGGGCTTTAAACAACGGTCGTAGCAGAACCGTGGTTTATAATCTGGCTTGTAAACGACAGTTTCAAACCGTGGTTTATAGCAATTTTCGATATACCACGCGAGTATAAACCACGGTTTCTAACCGTGGTATATAGGCAAAATAACTGTGGTAAAAAACATTTTCTGCACTAGTGAATTCTCAGGCTAGGTATTATCCCACTGTTATGCTCCTTCGGACTACTGTCCGGTATTCCTGTTGCTTCCGTTTTCCTCTCCACTGCACTCGTAGTGCTTTTCTTATCATTGGTATGGCAGGGTATCTCGACTGCGTAGCATGTCGACCCATGTTGCTGGTAATTACAGTTTTCTTATTGGTAGAATTCTGTTGGCAGCGTCTATTTCCACGTTGCGCTCCAATTAAAACCTTCAAGTTCTCGTAAACTGGTGTACAACAAGATGTTTCTCGTATTGCTTACTGTTAACTAACTACCAGATCGGGTTTTCCCGAGTAAGAGAATGCTTTCTTCTCTCTGGCGTTTGTTCCCCGTAATTCAAGGAAGGGATGTGGAGGGCGGGTTTAGGTACTATGGATACCCGGTAAACACCAGGAAGTACTAACTAACGCACCTCTCGCTCTATCACTCAACCCTTAACCCATAACTCAAGCTCTAACTTGGTATCCTCCTAAGTTCGGTAATTCCTGTCATCAGAGCGTAACTACGCTCTGATACCACTTTTTGTAACACCCCGTCCTAAGTCAATCATGGTTATCGCAAACTTAACAACACCTCATATGAAATCGCAGCGGAATTTATCGTACAACCGGACCTTGCTACGGTATGATTAACAAAAATAACCGAACATTAAAACTTATAACTGTCTAACCAAAATGTACACCAACCGAGTTTACAAGTATCTTCACAACCATATAACTCTCCACAAGTTTAAATATTAACAGACGGGTATACAAGCACAACTCGTGCTAAAAAATAAACCCAACCTAAGTCTTACCGTCCCTACTCTCAAGGTGAGTTTTCATAGGATGCTTACCTAAAAAATGTAAACAACAGCCCCGAGGGGGTCAGCACCTTTGCTGGTACGATTCTCTTATGGCCCCCAAGCTAAGGGGGCTACGATGGCTAATTGTCGATAGCATGGAGATTGATTAGATACACAACATAAATAAGAAGTGCAATGAACATCAATCCACATATGAACATTCATAGTTCAAACACAATGAACAACTCGAAGGCGTTCCCTTAATAAGAGAGTTAATTAGTTAACTCCTTAAGTTATGTTTCCTCTTAATCTCAATCCAACCTTACCTTACCTTAATCTTAATCCTTATCTAATCTCATGTACAACCGTTCTTTAAATAGAAATGGGTATCATATCTCAATGTTTATTTTTGTCGGGTCAAAAGTAACCCTAGCCAATGAGCTATTAACTCCATTGGTTGAATAAACAACTTATCTTAATTTTAGGATTTAGGTGATCCTACCGCACCATCTTAATCTTCCCCCTACCTTGGACTGAAATCCAAGGTAGCAGAGTCGACTTTCGACCCTATGCAACATGCATAACCGGAGTCAGTCCCGGATTCTCGCTCCCCTTAAGTTCCAGTTAGTGAAAATATTATAAACCAAGTGTTAGTTAAACCTTCACGGGTATTAACCAACTGTTATAGAAGTGTAATTCCTCATCTCATTCCAATGTGTACTAATCTTGGTTAGTAACTAATCTCAAGTCATGTGTGTTAGTATAAGGAAACCACACACACAATGATGCAATAAAACCGGTTGCATGCTTTATCTTGTTTTAGTCATAGCAAATAAACAGATAGCACACAAGCCGAGGGACACCTCGTTAGCAAGCAGGTCACAAGAAACCATACCGTACCCTGTCGGTTGTTCGGTTGCTTACTCTCCTCCAGAGTCCAAATACTCAAACCCTAAAACATTCATCCAATTAAGGTTGTTAATTATTTCCAATTTACTGAACTACTTAGCCACTAATGAACCCCATCTAAAACAACTTAAGTTCTTATAAACTTAACCTTAAACACTTAAATCCTTTACTTAACTTAATCTCTCAAATCCTTATATACTTACCTTTGTAATCATCATCACCCTTCTAATCGTGGACTACTAATACCACCCTTTCTTTTCTATTTTTTTTCCGACCGACCCACCGACTGACCCAGCCCCTGGGTAGGTTGAAGTCAGAAACTCGATTTTGCAGATTTTAGCCCGACCGACCCAACGCCCTGGGTAGGTCGAAGTCAGAAACACTCTATTTGACTCGTTTCAACTCCGTTCTTCTTCACGTTTCTTCCCTAATCTTTTCACATGTTTCCTAACACATGTTTAACCACCTTAAACACTCTTAAAACCTACTTAAATCATTGGTTAAATTCATCATCCAAATCCTTGTTCAATTCCACCAATTTCAATTTCTATTTTCAACACTTATGCATACTAGTGCATCTTCAATCTCTATTCTTATCCAATCTTTTCCTAACCATTCCACATGTTTCCCCACATGTTTCAACACCATTTAAACACCTTAATACCTTCTTAAACCATCCAACAATCTCCTTAAACATTTACTCAAATTCTTACTAAATTCTTACACTTAACACTTGATTCCTTACACTTCCAACTTGTAATTTTGCCTAAGACCTCAACTAATCTTAATGTTTCTTTACAACCATATTAACTACTCCACAAGCATCATTATGCATACCCATTTCCTTTACTCAAACTTCTCAAAGTTCTCAAAGTCATATTGCATTTCCATGCATAATTTCCTCTCCTTTACACTTACTACTCATCACTCCTAAACTTGTACCTACCTATACATTTCTTGCCATCCTTTTTGCTCCCTAACATTGTTCTTCATTTACCTTGACCATGCTACACCGTCCTTATACATTTCCATCTCCTTTACTCAACTTACTCACCATTCTCATTATCTTACACTCTTATACATTCCTAGTCATCCCCTTGACAACTTACTACATTCTCTTATAGTTTTTCACCTCCATCACCCAAGTCCACTCATTACCATCCAAACTATAACCTTATTAATCCACTACTAGCATCTTCACCACTTACACAAGCTACCCAAAAATTCTCATTGTTTTATTCTCTAATTCATACCTAAATCATCTTAAAACATTATACACCATTTCCTCCAGATTTTGCACGAGTCTTGACATTCCTCATACCATGATTTTGGTGTGTTTAATACCCACACCTATCCTCTAATTCCTCCTAGGTCACATTAATTCACAACAACGACTTAAACACTTTGTTTTCTACTAAAATTTCGTCATAGCTCTTCTAGTATGTTATCATACCCATATACATAGTTTCTCTCATTCAATCATCTCACACACATCAATTCTTTTTCTCATCATATTTCTCACCCAAATGAACCCATCCATAACAAACTCAATATAGTGAAATAATCTTAAATTGCATAGCACTAAGGCTCTTAAATGAGATGGCTCTTAGGCCCTTAAATGACTTAAACTTAAACACTGAATTTCCCACATATAAAAGCTTTCAACCTGCAAATACACACAACAATGCTACCATGGCAATATAAGTGTTCTCATAATTCACCTTATACTTATCTTACTAACTCATTTCCCATTAGCTCCTTAATCACAAGTTCACAAGCTTGTTCATATTCTTTTCCTAGGTTATACAACCCATTACATAATGTAAGCTTTAAGCTACATTTAGTACTTATCTATATACCACCCCTTAAACAATAAACCACCTAAAGGTAAGTTATTTACCTTGTTTTCCAAACTTTCTCTCAACTTCCTCCTTAGGTTTCCTTGAATGTTTCTAGGCCAAAGACTTCAATTCCCTTCCCAATGCCTAAACTCATGGAACTCATTCTTAGGTCAAAATATGTGTTTTAAAGCTTAAAAGTGGATGATTACCTTTGAATTTTGGAATGGCTTCGGTAATGAAACAAGGCAAGACCTCCCCAAGTCTTTTGAACAATGAATCAAGGCTAGAACATGAAGTAAACAGGCCATCCTAAGAGGAAAATTTTTGGCACTAGTGGAAAAGGATGGAAAAGATGATTTTTCTTTCACTTTACTTACCTTGAATGAATGAAGAACCAAATGAGCTCTTTAAACTTGATTTTACCCCTTCAATGGAGTTTCCCCATTGCACCAAACTTGAGCTTTTGAATATTTGGAAAGATAGAATGAAAGAGCTTGCTCTAACTAAGAGTAATCTATGCTCACTTTTTTTTGGAGCTAAATTGAGTATTTGGTGAGCAAATGAAGGTGGAGGGCCATGGCTGGAGATAGAACGGTTTAGGAGCAGAGATCGGAAGGAGAAAATGGTGGGGATGGTGTGAAATGAAGAAGAGATGAGAGAGAAGGTATAAGAAGATATTTTGCTTTTAAAAAGGTAAATAGTCTTTTTCACTTACTTTCTCTTCTTTTCTTATTTTGATGAAGCCTATGGTGACTCATCACCTTAAAAACCGTCCCCCCTCTCATACACTTAGATATTTAGGTGTTGTTTGACCATTGACCACTCAAGAAAGTCATTTGACTTATTTTGGGCACTATTTGGCCACTATTCATAATTAGTGCACAAATTTTTGAAATTTTTGATTTCTCATTGATTTAGACTTCCTAATGTGATATTAATTAGTACACATGTTGTTTAAGGTGTAATCATGGGCATTTAGCCACTCAAAAGCCATTTCTAAGACAATTTTCCAAAAAATGTGCTTTAAGAGTCCTTAAAGCACAATTTGTGTTTAAGCTTGTTTTTGAGCTTGGTTTTCTTTGTAATTGATTTATCATGTCCATTATCATGTTAATAAGGTCTTATAATGATATTTGGGTGCTAATCAAAGTTACTCCAAGCTTAGAGCACATTTTTGCTTAAATTGCTCTTATGACGTTTTCTTTTTTTTTTTCTTTGGTTTAGATTGTCTACCAATCTTCCTAAGGCATGTTTTAGCCTTATTACAATAATTTTATGTTTACTTATCATACTTAAGTTTGGGGTATTTCAATCTACCCCCCTTAAATGAACTTTGTCCCCAAAGTTCCCATGCATCTTATTTTATTATAATACATGCCTTACCTCATTCCATAGATCATGCTTATATGTACTTAAACTTATTGAATCATTAGTTCTGTCATATACTTATACTCAAATATCACACAACATGCTTAAGCATGTATAGCACTCAAAATTCTCTTTGTTGTATCCTTCCATGTCACCGGTCAGAAGACGAAGGCTCATAGGTCCTCGGCTTCATGGGCGAGACTCAGTAAAAAGGAAGTCTTTTTATGAGGTCAAGTGAGGGTTAATTCCCTCTATTTGAAAATACAATCAACTCCAATTCCATTTTATTCTAATGCCTATATCCTTAACGTGATTTAATTGTGACCACTGGTATGGAGTTTTAGGAATCGTCCAACCCTGATGTGATCAGCATCAGTGTAGAACTATCCTTCCACTCTAATTTGTGTTTGGTTTCCCTTGATCCCTAGAAAATCAAGTTTCACCTCCCACGTCAATTTCAAACATCAAATAATTCACTCATTTCCAATTTTCTATCTTTTTAGTCTTTCTAGTCGTCATCAATACATCTCCAAGGTGTGGACTCGGTCCATCAAACATTCACAATTCATCTCTTAGTAATTACCTCAGGACTTTAACTCATACTAAGTTCTATATCGGTTTCATACCAGTTCTTACCATCTTATACTGCATAGCATTACTATTTCCTACCTCATACTCATATTGAATAATGTCTCATGGTGTTATCTTATTCTTATCTCACATGTAGTTCCATACCGACTCATCTCTCATATATTCCTTAAGTCCCATTAATCCTCTTCACTAATTCTCTTAACTTGTACTCACACCGGAGTTAACAAGGTAGGTACTTAATACGTATGGTATTCGCATCTTTTGTACGTAATAACCATAACTAATCAAAACAAATTCTCATGTTCTTTTGTGCTATGCATACTGTAGTTTATGTACTCAGTACTTAAACATACGCTAAGTGGTTTTCGCTCTACCCCCTTAAAATGGATTACGCCCGCGTAATCAACATTATATCATCCTTGAACACAGGTTCAAGATGTCTAATTCTCACCAAGCATTCTAGCTTCCATGTCATCTATCATACTTATAATTCGATCAGAGGGTCTCGACCATGTTACTGGCTTAGTCTCTGTATCGAGGATCCTTAACGGTACTTATACCATTTTCTTAACTTAGTTTGGTCTAACCTCAAAGGTTCTACAGTATTCTGTCGATAAGTCTTTTTTTTTTTGTTCAATTGGAAGATGTGTGGTACATCATTCCTTTCCCGTTCATTAGGTATATGAAACTTTTAAGGTACCGGTCTGCTAGCTTCCGCTGCGCGACTCTGATAACCTTAGGCTTAGTTTACCTTTGTTATCCTTTTATAGTATTGTATATCCTTCTCCTACATGCTTACAATTTAGTACTAAAGGTCTCTCAATGGACACATGTTATCTTTATATATACACGGCCTTAATGAGTTGTAGCTTGTCTATCCATTCTCTCTAGAGATCTAACATTCATATTTTTAGTGTTCTCTCAAGTGTCTAAATCGTGCTTTCCAACTGACTGACTTTGATCTGAGGATGATTCTTAATCTGAAACTACTTTTTAGTGCTTATTACGATTTATAGTTTAATCTCTAGCGCCTTAAGACATGTCCAACGTCTGTACTTAATAATCCGTGCTCTTCGCACATCATAATTCTTAACTATTTTCTGTCTGAAATAAGTTCTCTGATTCCTTTGTGTCATTGGTTCAACCGAGTTTCTTATCTTCAACTGTTTGTGGTAGTAGCTGCTCTTGTCTGATCTTGCATCGTTGACCGTCGTACGGAGTCGACTACTTCCCGTGTTCCTTACACTACTCATCTACATGCATGGGGTACCTTACTGGTACATTACTACTTACCCCTAACTCATAAATGAGTCTGCCAGGCCTGCAAGCTCCTGTGGAGTGCGGTCGTCCCACATCTCGTTTTAGTATACTCATAGTGTCCGTCACACGTTTAGCTATCGCTAATTATTAAGCATTCTGATGTCGGTCTCCTCTTTCATCGTTCCATAATAACACTTATTATTATTCTTGAACTTAATCAAGGGAAATCCATTTACCGTGTTCTTAGATATGGCATGCTCTAGCTTCTTTCTGTATTTCTTACTGACTCGGTCTCTTAGTAACTGAAGTGTGCTTCCTGTGAAATCTTACCTCGCCTGGTCTAGACTACTGGCATCAACGCACAGTTCGTCTATCATCTTATTTCCTTAATTACATAGGTATTACCTCGTAAATCTAATTGCCTCAGTCTCAATATTTGACGGCTTATACATAATGGTCGCTTTACTGCGCACCATGACTTAATCCACTTATATAGGTATTGTTCTATGGCTTCTGCTACCACGGTAGCTTGCCTTTCTCTGTTGCCATGGATGGTGCAACTCCTCAATCCCTTAGTCTAATGTCTTATCTTATACTCAATCCCTTCTTGGTGTAAACACACTGGGGATTCTCAATTCTGGGTGTATGGCGATTACCTTAACGTGTTATAAAATTATTGTCTCTTAATGCGAAGATGTTTTGCTTCCAATTTGTGTTCATGTGTAGGTTAGTCCCTTTCACGTTCTTCCATCCCTTATAATGTTATTGACCAAGTAATTTAACTGGTTACAGAAGAATTCATCCATTGAGTCACAAGCTCTTCTGAGCGTTGGTCACATGACGTGCCATGTTGTGCACTCACAACGTTTATCCCTAACGATTACTGATTCTTATTCTCGGGTGTTGGATATGAGGTCTGTCTATGCAGCCTTCCTTATTACTCAAGTGTATCTGGTATGTTCCAAGGAATTCTCAAGTTTTACGGTTTCCATTCTCTAATAAAAGAGTATTCTATCTCAAATACGTGAAAGCCCTTTTTGAGGGGTTTATTCCCGCTCATGGCCCCACAATAAGGAGAGGAATCCCCACCCTAAAAGGAATGGTTTGTTCTCCGCCCCTGTCAGTAGTGTTATCTCAATATTCTCATTGGTGCCCTTTCCAGGCAATTTTTCCACAATCAACTCGTAGGTTTTGTAACCTATTATATCGACGACTTAAAATTCCTCCATGGCTTAAATAAGTCTTCTTATGCCTTCCTGTGCCTCGGGCTCTGTTGTGGATAACATCCTTGGCTCGTAGGCTCTTAGTGCTTAATGTCATTGAGTGAGAGCCGGTGTTCGATTCTCTGCTTGTACTCCTACTTATCTGTTGGTTATCCTCATAGGTTTCTGGTTCTTTAAATTCTATCAACCGCTTGGTTACATCATTAAATGTAATACCGGGCTTCATGGTAAGTTGCTGCATCCTACTTCCTACTATGGAAGTTTATTCAGGTGACTTAGTGTCTTTGACAATACTGTCGTTTTCATAGACTTATGCGTTTTTAAACAATTATGGATTGGTTTGTATTAGGCATCTGCCTTACGGTGTCCCAGTTGGATATTTTTCCTATTATCATGTGATTCCATCTCAACACTTTGTTCAAGTCTCGTTGACTACGCCACCCGTTGATGATTAATCATACTTGGATGTTAATGAGTTAGGGAAACAATACTAACCAGCATTTTTTAGTTTCGTTCTTCTCAACTATACCAATTTTGTGGTGTAATCCTTTGAGCTTCCCTTTATTGGGATTGTATGACTTTAATCCTTAATAGGTTATAACTTAAGTTCGCTTCCTTTGTCCCTGTTTCCGAGGTTTACCAACACCTTCAATGAAGAATGTTTATTACTGGTATTCTTAATGGTCATTCAGGGAGTCTAATCCCATTCTTGTTGGAAGATGTTGTGTTATCAGTCTCCATTGTATCTTGTAATACACTCCTTGTATGTTATTACTTCACAGTGTTTTGCTCGGATCACTGGGCGATCTCTTAGGTTCTTCTCTTTGAGGTTTGAGATTGGTGTTCTTACCGTACTGTCAGTTGTTACTGTAGTAGGTTGTACCATTGCTAAAATTTATATCGTTTAGTATTTCGAAGTTCGCCAAGTTCAGCTCCCGGCTGATTGGTGTGTCGACTCATCTCATCTTGGTCAGGCCGTAAGCCCTTTCCAAGGTCTCATTCTCCCGTTCTTATAGATTTGCAACCCGGTATTAATATGTATTACGATTATAATGTTCTACTATCTCGCCATGATAACTTCCCGTATAGCTTAACCGTGGTAGGACTTGCTACAGCAAGTGCGCCATACAAGATGGGTTGTTGGTACTGCGTACATTGGTAGTGATACTTCCTTCTAATCTCCATGTAATTGGTAGTCCTAGGGACTCCTTAGATGTTCTGTTGTTTTGGGTAACTGACCATCCAGCAGTTCCCGGGTTGTTTTGATAGTACTGTCACTTATCAGGGCGCTCTTCTTTCTGAGGGAACCCCTTGTTATTTACTTATGTCTTAATACTCGCTCTTGTTCCCACGTTCTGCCATGGTTACTAAGTACTAATTCTCCTTTAGGCACTACGTCGTAGTCCTATTTCAATATTCAACTTGTTCGTGTTTCCACAGTCGTTTGCGTCATGTCGGTCAGGTTTGTAACCTTTATAATTGAATAGGGTTCGGAGTCGCTATTTCAGAATGGACTTTCCGGTAGTCTTAATTCTCAGGCTAGGTATTATCCCACTGTTATGCTCCTTCAGACTACTGTCCGGTATTCTTGTTGCTTCCGTTTTCCTCTCCACTGCACTCGTTGTGCTTTTCTTATCATTGGAATGGCAGGGTATCTCGACTGCGTAGCATGTCGACCCATGTTGCCGGTAATTACCATTTTCTTACTGGTAGAATTCCGTTGGCAGCGTCTATTTCCACGTTGCGCTCCAATTAAAACCTTCAAGTTCTCGTGAACTGTTGTACAACAAGATGTTTCTCGTATTGCTTACTGTTAACTAACTACCAGATCGGGTTTTCCCGAGTAAGAGAAGGCTTTCTTCTCTCTGGCGTTTTTCCCCGTAATTCAAGCAAGGGATGTGGAGGGCGGGTTTAGGTACTGTGGATATCCGGTAAACACCGGGAAGTACTAACTAACGCACCTCTCGCTCTATCACTCATCCCTTAACCCATAACTCAAGCACTAGCTCAGTATCCTCCTAAGTTCGGTAATTCCTATCATCAGAGCGTAACTACACTCTGATACCACTTTTTGTAACACCCCCTCCTAAGCCAATTGTTGTTATCGCAAACTAACAACACCTCATATGAAATCACAGCGAAATTTATCGTACTCCGGACCTTGCTACGGTCTGATTAACAGAAATAACCGAACATTAAAACTTACAACCGTCTAACCAAAATGTACACCGACTGAGTTTACAAGTATCTCCACAACCATATAACTCTCCACAAGTTTAAATATTAACAGACGGGTATACAAGCGCAACCCGTGCTCAAAAATAAACCCAACCTAAGTCTAACCCCCCCCTACTCTCAAGGTGAGTCTTCATAGGACGCTTACCTACAAAATGTAAACAACAGCCCCCGAGGGGGTCAGCACCTTTGCTGGTACGATTCTCTTATGGCCCCCAAGCTAAGGGGGCTACGACGACTAATTGTCGATAGCATGGAGATTGATTAGATACACAACATAAATCAGAAGTGCAATAAACATTAATCCATATATGAACATTCATAGTTCAAACACAATGAACAGCTCGAAGGCGTTCCCTTAATAAGAGAGTTAATCAGTCCAACATTACCTTACCTCAATCTTAATCCTAATCTTAATCACAATGTACAACCATTCTTTAAATAGAAATGCTTGTATCATTTCTCAATGTTTATTTTTGTCGGGTCAAAAGTAACCCTAACCAATGAGCTATTAACTCCATTGGTTGAATAAACAACTTATCTTAATTTTAGGATTTAGGTGATTCAACCGCACCATCTTAATCTGCCCCCTACCTTGGACAGAAATCCAAGGTAGCTGAGTCGACTTTCGACCCTAGGCAACAAGTCCGAGGACAAGTCCTTAAGCGGAAGTCGGATCTGATTCAGATACCGACCCCCTTTCCTTTACATGCATGACCGGAGTCAGTCCCGGTTTCCTCACTCGCCTTAAGTTCCAGTTAGTGAAAATCTTATAAACCAAGTGTTAGTTAAACTTTCATGGGTATTCGCCAACTATTATAGAAGTGTAATTCCTCATCTCATTCCAATGTGTACTAATCTTGGTTAGTAACTAATCTCAAGTCATGTGTGTTAGTATAAGGAAAACACACACACAATGAGTGCAATAAATCCGGTTGCATGCTTTATCTTGTTTTAGTTATAGCAAACAAACAGATAGCACACAAGCCGAGGGACACCTCGTTAGGAAGCAGGTCACAAGAAAACCATACCGTACCCCGTCGATTGTTCGGTTGCTTATTCTCCTCCGGAGTCCAAATACTCAAACCCTAAAACATTCATCCAATTAAGGTTGTTAATTACTTCCAATTTACTTAACTTACTTAGCCACTAATGATCCCCATCTAAAACAACTTAAGTTCTTGTAAACTTAACCTTAAACACTTAAATCCTTTACTTAACTTAATCTCTCAAATCCTTATATACTTACCTTTCTAATCATCACCACCCTTCTAATCGTGGACTACTAATATCACCCTTTCTTTTCTGTTTTTTTTTTCTGACCGACCCACCGACTGACCCAGCCCCTGGGTAGGTCGAAGTCAGAAACCCGATTTTGCAGATTTTAGCCCGACCGACCCAACGCCGTGGGTAGGTCGAAGTCAGAAGCGCTCTATTTAACTCGTTTCAACTCCGTTCTTCTTCCTGTTTCTTCCCTAATCTTTTCACATGTTTCGTAAACATGTTTAACCACCTTAAACACTCTTAAAACCTACTTAAATCATTGGTTAAATTCATCAACCAAGTCCTTGTTCAATTCCACCAATTTCAATTTCCATTTTCAACACTTATGCATACTAGTGCATCTTCAACCTCTATTCTTATCCAATCTTTTCCTAACCATTCCACATGTTTCCCCACATGTTTTAACATCATTTAAACACCTTAATACCTTCTTAAACCATCCAATAATCTCCTTAAACATTTACTCTAATTCTTACTAAATTCTTACACTTAACACTTGATTCCTTACACTTCCAACTTGTAATTTTGCCTAAGACCTCAACTAATCTTAATGTCTCTTCACAACCATCTTAACTACTCCTCAAGCATCATTATGCATAACCATTTTCTTTACTCAAACTTCTCAAAGTTCTCAAAGTCATATTGCATTTCCATGCATAATTTCCTCTCTTTTACACTTACTATTGATCACTCCTAAACTTGTACCTACCTATACATTTCTTGCCATCCTTTTTACTCCCTAACATTGTTCTTCATTTACCTTGACCATGCTATACCCTCCTTAGACATTTCCATCTCCTTTACACAACTTACTTACCATTCTCATTATCTTACACTCTTATACATTCCTAGTCGTCCCCTTGACAACTTACTACATTCTATTATTGTTTTTCACCTCCATCACCCAAGTCCACTCATTACCATCCAAACTATAACCTTATTAATCCACGTTTTGCATCTTCACCACTTACACAAGCTACCCAAAAATTCTCATTGTTTTATTCTCTAATTCATACCTAAATCATCTTAAAACATTATACACCATTTCCTCCAGATTTAGTACAAGTCTTGACATTCCTCATACCATGATTTTGGTGTGTTTAATACCCCCATCTATCCTCTAATTCCTCCTAGACAACTCTAGGTCATTCTAATCCTCAAGATTACCTTTGTTAACTCATTTTCACTCAAATTTCCTTTAATGACTCCTAGTAAATCCTAGGTCACATTAATTCACAACAACGACTTAAACACTTTGTTTTCTACTCAAATTTCGTCATAGCTCCTCTAGTACATTATCATACCCATATGCATAGTTTTTCTCATTCAATCATCTCACAGACATAAATTCTTTTTCTCATCATATTTCTCACCCAAATCAACCCATCCATAACAAACTCAATATAGTGCAATAATCTTAAATTGCATAGCACCAAGGCTCTTAAATGATATGGCTCTTAGGCCCTTAAATGACTTAAACTTAAACACTGAATTTCCCACATATAAAAGCTTTCAACCTGCAAATACACACAACAATGCTCCCATAGCAATATAAGGGTTCTCATAATTCACCTTATACTTATCTTACTAAATCATTTCTCATTGGCTCTTTAATCACAAGTTCACAAGCTTGTTCATATTATTTTCCTATGTTATACAACCCATTACATAATGTGAGCTTTAAGCTACATTTAGTACTTATCTAAATACCACCCCTTAAACAATAAACCACCAAAAGGTAAGTTATTTACCTTGTTTTCCATACTTTCTCTCAACTTCCTCCTTAGGTTTCCTTGAATGTTTCTCAGCCAAGGACTTCAATTCCATTGCCAATGTTCTAATCCACATTCAAATAATCTAATGAGGGATAAGCATCATGCCTAAACTCATGGAACTCATTCTTAGGTCAAAAATATGTGTTTTAAAGCTTAAAAGTGGATGATTACCTTTGAATTTTGGAATGGTGCAGACGTTATATGGTGAGTGGTTAAACTGGTGTGAAATTAAAAGAAAAGAAATTAAAAACTCAAAATAAACGTCGGGCTGCAAACAAATCCCGGTCGTGGTAGTATAGTGAATTGTAAGCGACCGGATGTCGAACCGTGGGACTAATGTGCATATAATAGTACCTAAGCGTGTCACTAAAAGGGGGGATTAATTGACTTGTATATGAATAAAAAGGACAGATAAAATAAACTAAGTTAACAGATAAATTAAATGGAACTCTGGGTCAGGTTATTATAATCTGCATAACTAAGCTATCTCTACTGGTTTAATAATTTGGCAAGGTTCCTGTAATTATCTTAAGGACTAAGTCATAGCCTCATAAGAACTCGTTCACCTGTAATGCAAGGTCCGATGAAAACTCAAGCAAAAGCCTGCAAACGGCAGAGGAGTGTTGAGGAATTACATTTGCAACTGAATACTAACTTATTAAATCATAACAAGTTTCCTCCAGTTTTACGTCTTAATTAACCTATTTATTTATCACCGGTCTGATCAAAATAGACTTAGGAAAGCAATTTAATAAACTCATGACATTTATAAAAAAGGTGCGAGATAACCTTTAAAACTAACAATATATTTAAATAACCAGTAAAAAATGCATAATTAATCAAGCACATAATAACCATTCCCAGAGTATACGTAAACTAGCCTAACATATTAAATAGAAAAACAGAAACAAGAGTAATAGAAATCATCTGTAATCACTCCAGCTCGCTTACTATTTTGTATACGTGGGACTAGAGGTGAATATGGGGAAAGTGAAATAAAAATGGAGAAGGGGGAGGAGAGAAATGAGATGAACGTGTGATGTGTGGTGAAGTGGTACGGGATGGATTGTATGGGGGGTGGATGTATTTCTTGAGGAGAAGGCTCGTGGGTTTATATAGAGAAAGGAAGAGGCAGCAGAGAAGATAGACAGACGCGTGAGCAAGTTGAGGAATTGATTGGAGGCGGTGGAAGAACATTTATTGCGTTTGATTGCAGCTCACTGATTGCTTCATTGATTGCAGGGGACAGAGTTCACGCGTGAGGAATTTAAGCGCCGACTGGTAATGGATATGGTAGCAAGTTGCAGACAGTCGGCGCGCGAAGAAGAAAAACTGTTTCGCGACTGATTTAGTCTTACCGTGAAATACCCCAAACCTTGGTTGTTGTTTAAACATTAAATAATAAATTGTTAAGACTAAAAAGAGTCTTAGAAACATTAATAAACAATTTAATAAATAGTAAATACAATAAATTGTCTAAAAGGCAATAAAGGGCGAAATATGCTCTGAGCTTGGAAAACCTTGGTTAAGACTTAATAAACTTACCAAGACCTTATATGTATATTAATGAATTTATTAAATCAGTTACCAAAGAAAACCGAGCTTGAAAACAAGTTAAAATACAAAATGTGCTTTGAGGAGCCTTAAAAGCACGTTTTTGAGTAACTGTCGTGTAAATGAGTTTTAAATGGCTAAATGTCCATTATTACTCTTTAATTAATATGTGTACTATTTAGTATCACATTTGGAAGTTTAAATTAATAAGAAATAAATATTTCACCTTTATGTGTTTTGTTATAGTGAATAGTAACTAAAATAAGCTAGTTCGTAACATATATTAACATGTGTAGTTTAATTGAGAAATAAAGACTAGTAACCCCTTGTAATTAAAAGGGAGTCGGTTAGCTTGTGTGAATCACCACACGTACTAGCTAATTGAGAGGATAAGTAGTAAATGAAAAAGCACTATTTGCTTTACATAATTAAATATCTTCAAAAGCAACTACAATAAGTGAACCCCATCATTCATTCTCTCATTTCCTTACTATCTCACGTAGCCATTCCCTTCCTTTCTCTTCTTCACGGTCGAACAGCTCCAGCACCAACATACAACTTCAGATTTTTGTAACTTCTTACTCACTTGTCCAAATCTAAAACCGAGACCACCGATCTCTTAGTTTCATCAAGCTCTTCGACTTGGTCCCTTCAAATCTTCAAGAGCTCCACTTTGGTGCCAAGAGGAATCTCCATGGAAGGAGCTTGAGTTCATCTTTTTACGTAGTATTATTCTCCTTTGCTTCAAGGTACGGAAACTCAAAGAAAATGGTGTTTCCTCTACGTTTTATGTTAACCAAAGGTAGCTTAAAATTCCTTTGGAAAATGAACGTACGTTGTGTATTCAAACTACCTAAAGAGCCAATGGTTATGACATAGAAAAATGTTCTCGAAAGACTAGTAAAAAACATACGAACTGCTGTTTGTATTTGCAGGTGAAAGGCAAATATTTTGTGGGAAATTCAGTGTTTAAGATTATTGCATTTTAAGAGCCTAAGAGCTAAGCAATTTAAATTGTGCACTATGTTGTTATGTGGTGTATATTTGATGAAGTTTTGAGTATAAGAGTGCACGTAAAATTATTTGGGAAGATATACTTATGATGGGTGTAAATAACATACGTAGCAGGACTTGGAAAAAATGCAGTACGTCGAATTCTGTAGGTTGGTCCGGGACCTAGGCCATGGTAATGTCCCGGACCATGGTGCAAAATAAGTCGAGAGTTCACATTGTAATAGGTCCGGGACTTAGGCCATATGTAAGGGCCCGGACCAACCCCTAAAATAATACCGTGAGTTTTCATTTGGCTTTAGGTCCGGGACTTGGTCTTGTACAAGGACCCGGACCAACTGTTTAAAATGGCCGAGAGTGGAATAAGGTTGTGGTCCGGGACTTGGGATGGGTACAAGGACCCGGACCACCCTGCTGAAATACGCCGATAGTTTTACAAGTGTTGGTCCGGGACTTAGGGTAAGGACCAAGTCCCGGACCACTCTAAAAATGTTGTTAAAGGTTGGAAAATGATGTCTAAGATGGGGAGTTGAGATAATGATGTTGTAAGGTTGTTAAGGACATGTTGGTGAGTTATAATGACATTTGGGGGTGAGAAGTTAAGGTAAAATGGAGAGTAAAACAAGTTAAAAATGCAAAGTATTTAACTAGCTAACGGAGTTAACTATAGTCATTCGACGTTACACAAACATGTTACCCCAATGTTAATGAAGGTAACTTTAATGTACCAGTTGTTCGAGAATTGTTCGAGGAACCTAAATGGACATGGTAGAGTGGACTCCGGCGACAGGTATGGTTTTCTTGCAACCTGTGTCCTACCGGATTACACCGGCTTGTATGCCAATGTGTTTTTCTGTGTGTTTGCCACCTTGTAAGATAAAACATGAAATGAGTTTATAGTAATTCATTTATGTGGCGAATCTGGTCACCAATACCGTTTAACCTCAAATAGGTGTTAAACCTTAGCTAACCAAATCTAGGTACACATGAGATATCGGTATTCGGAGTTAACGCCCAAACCTTGGGAACGTTCTAACCACGGCTATGCGTGAGTTAGTTGTGTATGGTTATTGTTTAGGTGTGTGAACCTCCCTTACATGCTTAACACGGTTGTGATACCGAATGGTGTGTGGATGTGATAGGTTCCATAATGGAGCCTTAACTACTTAACTATAAGTATATGTGTACTAATGGGGGGTGAGGAGTCCGGTCATGTTCCGGCCACGCGTGTGATGGACGGGAGTCGATGTCATACCCGGTTCGACTCTCTTGGTGTATGTTAGGTTGTTTACTCATTGGGTTTCCAATCTTCCCTTTAGCTTAGCCAAAGCTATGTTACTGACTCACGTCGGTTTTCTGGGGCATACAATGGTTGTTCGGTGTGCTTGGTTTACTGTACCCAACGCACCTTAGTGTTAAGTTATCTGTTCATTTAAAGAAACGGTAGCAAGTTATGGAACGAGCTTATCATGAGTTTGGCAACATTCTCTAGGCTCTAAAGTGAACTAATTATGGTTGGGTTGGTTCCTTAAGAGAACCGTACCCGTTGTATTATGTGTTATGGATGTATTGCAATTCCTATTCGGTGTGAAGTTATATGTGGTAAATTGTGGATATGTGGATTATGGTTATGAATTCAGGTTTATAATAAGAAGCGTTTAAGGATAACCCGATTAATGGGTAAATGTCGTCTGTTAAGGAAGTAACTCCATTAAGAGGAGAGTCACTCTAGGGTTAAAGGAAACAATGTTGATTTGTTATGTGTGGATGTATGGATGTGTTGGGTGTTTGTTGAGCCCTATAGCTGGGCGTATGCAATGTGTTGTGTATGGTTTACATGCAGGATTTAAATATAATCAACAGCATGCTAAGACGACAATTAGTTGTGCGTGGCCCGGTAGCATGCGGGCTGCGGGATTACCATACCAGCAAAGGTGCTGACCCCCTTGGGGGCCACCCTTTTCTCCTTTTTCTATTTCAGGTACAAGGAGCTGGAAGCCGTTCGAGAGTAGGACGGGGTAGATGTTTGTACATTGGTAGCCCTTTAATGGTGTATGTATTATAGGTGTAGTAAGACCGAATTTGTTATCGGCATTGGTTAATGAATACTCGGTACAGTGGGGGATGTATGTAAATAATTGTTGGAAATGGAATCAGGATTGTATGGTGTAGTTGCTCGGGGATCTAGTCCATCAGACCGATATAATATGTATGTATTAGCCTTGTTAGCCACGTGGGTGGTTAACGGCGTGTAACACCAACGGATTAAGTAATGTGATGGTTTATGTTTCCGCTGCAGATGGTTATAAAGTGCGACGTTGTGGATGGGGTGTTACAAAAAGTGGTATCAGAGCGAAGTATCGCTCTGATGACTGAATTACCGAGCTAGGAAGTACCGAGTTAAGATTTTAGTACTTTGGGTTAGGGTTGAGTGATAGCGTGAGAGATACGCTAGTTAGGAACTACCAGTAATACTGGAAACCTACTATATCCATCCCGCCCTCCACAACCCCTATTTTATGACTTGGGAAGGAACGCCAGAGAGATGAAAGCCCTCTCTTACCCGGGAAGACCCGGTCTGGCTGTTATTAACTATCTTGTAAGTATGGGGAACCTGTCATACGGTAGATTCTGAAAAGTAGAAATCCCGGAGACGGCTCCCAGGTGAACAACTGTAACCGCACTTGATAGCAAAGAATGGAGAATTGGTGTAGGAAGAATGAAATTTCCAGCAACCTGGGTCGACATGCCGAGCAGTCGAAAACTACCAGCTTGGCAACAGGCAAGAAGTGAAATAATGAAACCCGAGACGAGAGTCTACGGGATGGCAAATGTTAGGTAATGGCACCAACGGTATACCAACCGACAAAGGAACTACAACGTAGTACCCAAACAAGAGACAAGTCTCAGTAACCACGACAAATGCGTGGAATGGGCTACGAAGAAGATACAATAATAAGTAAAAAGGGGTCTCCCAGAAGGGGAAACACCCTAGTAAATGTTATTAGAGGAGGACAATGAGAAGTTGTGCAGGAGATTAGTTATCAATTAGAGTATCCAAGTAAGGACCCATGAGGCCACTGAATACGGTGTAGACAAAAACAGTACCGCAGCCGGTACATGTTGAACCGACAGCCAGTTAACAGGGCGCACTTGCCGTGGCAAGTGCAGCTATAACAGGGCTGTTCGAAGAAAAAAAAAAATGACAACTACAAACTACTTAGTAAAGTACCCAGGAATTTAATGTGATTATTGAAACCGTGGAAGGGCTTAACAGCCTAACCTTTGTAAATGGGAATATATCAGTCAGCAAGAAGCTAGACTTGGTTAAGGCAAGAAGGTGTTGTGAAACCAGGAGAATTTTTCTTTCAAACTCAGATTATTTCAAACTTTTCTTTCAAAACCAAATTCTCTTTTAAACCAGTACTCTTTTACCCTTCTTTCAAACCAGATTACCTTTGAATAACCGGACGGAAACCGGTGAACCCGAGGGTAGCAACCCGACGGTATGGATGGAGTTCAGAATATAAATAACGATGGATAAACCTTCCCTGGAATGAGTTCGGGAAGCACGGAATGTATATTGTCAGAGGACAATAAGGGAGTTGACAACAGAATACTTCACCTAGGCGTGTGACGGACACTACGAGTGTACCAACTGCGTTGTGGGACGACCGCACTCCGATAGGAGCATGTGGGCCTGACAGACCTACTTATGGGTTAGTCGGGTAAGTAGTAATGTATCAGTATGATACCCCATATATGTATACGAGAAGAGTCCGAAACACGGGAAGTAGTCGACTCCATACTACGGTCAGCAGTAAAAGTAAGTAAGAGAACTAAGGATTACCACGAATGGTTGAAGAAGGAACCCAGTTGAGAAGACTAAAGGAATTGGTAAATTCGTCCAAGAGAATGTGTAGAGTCAAGAAGTGCGAAGAGCACGGATGGTTATGCAAAGACATCACGTATGTCTTAGGAAGTTGAAGGAATGAGACATGGTAGCTGGAACGAATACCCAGCTAAGGAAGTAAGAAGGCATAGTCTACTGAATGTACTCATAGGTGAAAGTTAAATGTAATGGCATACCTTAGTAACACCCAGGAGTATCCTTGAAGGGTGTTTGGGATCAAACATTGTTGGATGGGGCAACGTAACAGAAACGTAAGAAGGGAACCCACTTAACAGTAGGACCCTAAGTTGCCAAAGAGACAACTTGGAAGGAATCGAGATGTGTGACGACCTTAAACATGTATGTATACAGAGTAAGGTATGTGGAATAGCCTTTAGTGAGCAGAGCTCGAGGCAGTGGCTTATAAGCCAAAAGATAGGTCATGTAATTGAATCAATATAGAAGTTTATTGTACAGGAAAATAAGCGGAGAACGAACCACTGTTTAAGAGTGGGGATACCTCTAGATATGGTGAAACCGCGAGAGCGGTAGATGTGTGGATCAAGTTTAGGAAATATGTGGAGGATGAACCATGTTGTTATTACCCCAGGATGATTTGAATAAAATAATACGAAAGAAAGTGTTTGTAACAGTGTGTGTAGACAGGAAGAGTACTAAGTCTGGTAGCAACCACCATAGGTGTGTGATGTTAAATGTGTAGCGAACAACGCTTAGAAAATAAAGGCTCGAGAAATGTGTATTCAGAAATCAGCCAAACAGTGGCCAAACCAGGTAAAGCGGAAGCTAATATAATACGGATGCAGTGTAAGTTGATGTATAATGAAAGAGGATACGGTGTGTACTAAGCGACCGTTGTATAAATATTATTAAGGGATGGTATGACAATTAAGCAGAGTTGTGAGTTAAACCCAGTGGAGATACAACAGTAAGTTATAATGAATAAGCTGGACAGTAACCAGTACCGGTATTATGAGATAAGAATCTCAGTAAAACACAGTGTGAATTCCTATTGCAATCGCATGAGAGATTTACTGCCAAGAGTTACGCCTCTGCACTCTGTATGACTGAGTGTTTTGGTATTGCGTTTGCGCAATAACGATCGAGTGGGATAGCTAGGATTTGGAAGATGATAATTGTGGAAGGCGAACAAAGAGAATTATAACACTATAAGACCGAGGCATATGAAATGCAAGGTCATATCAATGAAATGATACTGGTACAGAACTAAATATGGAAGCAGGACTGGCAATAAGTGACTACAGTAGCACTAAGTATCAAATATCAGTATGAAATATACCTCAGGTGTAGGAAATAACTGAGAGAGCACTACACATCAGGTAGTAGCTCAACCTCAACCGGCAGTAAGTCGAAAGGAATTGAGGCAATAATTGAGAAATACATAGCAGTATACACTGTAAATTGTCATGGAGGTAGATGAAAGGTTTGTAACTCACCGAATTCGCTCACGGTAAGAGATACCACGCTTCGGTTGAGAAACCATGGTTACCAGGATAAGGGTAATACATAAGAGGTGTACAGTACAGTAACAGAAAGAGTGGGGAAAACTAGCTCTATGAGTACCAGAGTTGTGCAACAGAGGCCAGCGAGCCCATGCATCGAATAATGAATATATTTTGTGAATATGAATAAGTGGCTAGTAATTAATGCCTAGAAGCCTTATAGGCCAGGAACGAAACCGGTAATGAGTTAGATAAACTCCAATGAGAATCCTTGGTTAGGAACTAAACCGCTAATATGGTCAAGATCCTTTAACGGACCGCGTGGAAGTTAAAACACTCACGACGGTAGAACATTTTTAACACTATGTTCAGTGGCTGATTACGTGGACGTAATCTTTTTAAGGGGGGTAGAGCGTAAAACCGCTTAGTGTGTTTTACCGTACAAGTGTACGTGAACTATGTTGTGCATAGCACAAAAATAAATTGTTATGATGGTTGGCATGATTAATAATTTGTTATGGTGGTTGGCATGGTTAAATGGTGGTAATTGCGCACAGAAGATGCGAAATACTATTGTGGTAGGTGTGACTACCTTGGTAATGGTTGTGGGTAAGTACAAGTACTAAGGAGTAAATAAACTCCTGGGGAACTAAAGCCCCAATGGTGTGTGTTAGCATAATACCAAATGTAACACGATGTATTGTATTTTGATTAAAAACATATATATATATATAGTGTGGTGATTTACGAAGGGTATGAAACTGACATGGAACTTAGTAAGAATTAGATTCCCTAGGTAACTTGATTAAAAGGATGGTAATTGATAGACTAAGTTCTATCCCTGGAGATGTAATGATTATGACTAGAAGGATCAAAAGATAGAAAGTGGAATATGCTTGAATTAATTGTTGGTTGAAAATGAAGTGGGAGGTGGAACTTGATTTGCATGCGATCAAGGGAAGCCGAACACAAATTGGGGTGGAAGGATAGTTCAGACACTGATGCTGATCACATCAGGGTTGGATGACTTGAAGCTCCCTATAAGTGGTCACAAATAACACCATTAAGAAAGGATGCAAAGAGCATAAGTTGGACTTGGAGTTGTATTGAATTTTCAAAAGGGTTTTCAATAGGTATTTCCAAAACAGTGGATTGATATTTTGAATAAAGGATTCTCCTGTTTACTTAACCTGGTAAAGAATATTTTGTAGTACTTGCTCACGAGCTGAGGACGTATGAGCCTTTGTCTTCGGACCGGTGACATGAGAAGTACATATGTTAAAAAATTAAGTGAATGTTTTGATCTCCCAAGGAACGGGGACCAGCAGGTGTCCATCGCGACCGGGTTCTGCGGGGATCACAGTGTATATGTACTCAACGTGGGACTCGAGCCCATGAAGAGATGGAAAAGGTATTTCTATTTGTTATACGTGCTAAGGCATGTTGTGTGATATGTGTAATAATATTACTTGACCTTGAGTCTTTATGGTGGGTTCTGAATTGATTATGTTACTTGGGCCTATGAGTCCAAAGGTGGTCATGTTACCCAGACCTGAGAGTCTGAGGGTTGTTATGTGAGTACAATACTATTAAGGTACCCGGACCATTGAGTCCGAGGTAATCATGTGAGAATGATACGTTATGGATGGATGTGTATGTGTACCCGGACCTTCAAGTCCGAGGTTGTGGTGTAAGGTGTGTTGGTTATGGAAGTGTTTTATTATACAAGTAATTCCCGTATTCTAAACCAATGATATGTGGGAAGTGTGAACTTCGGGGACGAAGTTCTTTTAAGGGGGGTAGACTGAAATACCCCAAACCTTGGTATGTTGTTTAAACATTAAATAATAAATTATTAAGACTAAAAAGAGTCTTAGAAACATTAATAAACAATTTAATAAATAGTAAATACAATAAATTGTCTAAAAGGCAATAAAGGGCGAAATATGCTCTAAGCTTGGAATAACCTTGGTTAAGACTTAATAAACTTACCAAGACCTTATATGTATATTAATGAATTTATTAAATCAGTTACCAAAGAAAACCGAGCTTGAAAACAAGTTAAAATACAAAATGTGCTTTGAGGAGCCTTAAAAGCACGTTTTTGAGTAACTGTCGTGTAAATGAGTTTTAAATGGCTAAATGTCCATTATTACTCTTTAATTAATATGTGTACTATTTAGTATCACATTTGGAAGTTTAAATTAATAAGAATAAATATTTCACTTTTATGTGTTTTGTTATAGTGAATAGTAACTAAAATAAGCTAGTTTGTAACATATAACATGTAATTTAATTGAGAATAAAGACTATAACCCCTGTAATTAAAGGGGTCGGTTGCTTGTGTGAATCACCACATTAGCTAATGAGAGGATAAGTAGTAATTGAAAAAGCACTATTTGCTTTACATATTAAATATCTTCAAAAGCAACACAATAAGTGAACATCATTCATTCTCTCATTTCCTTACTATCTCACGTAGCCATTCCCTCCGTTCTTTTTCACGGTCGAAAGCTCCAGCACCAACATACTTCAGTTTTTGTAATGATTCCTCCCCACTTGTCCAAATCTAAAACCGAGACCACCGATCTCTAGTTTCATCAAGCTCTTCGACTTGGTCCCTTCAAATCTTCAAGAGCTCCACTTGGTGCCAAGAGGAATCTCCATGGAAGGAGCTTGAGTTCATCTTTTACGTAGTATTATTCTCCTTTGCTTCAAGGTACGGAAACTCAAAGAAAATGGGTTTCCTCTACGTTTTATGTTAACCAAAGGTAGCTTAAAATTCCTTTGGAAAATGAACGTACGTTGTGTATTCAAACTACCTAAAGAGCCAATGGTTATGACATAGAAAAATGTTCTCGAAAGACTAGTAAAAAACATACGAACTGCTGTTTGTATTTGCAGGTGAAAGGCAATATATTGTGGGAAATTCAGTGTTTAAGATTATTGCATTTTAAGAGCCTAAGAGCTAAGCAATTTAAATTGTGCACTATGTTGTTATGTGGTGTATATTTGATGAAGTTTTGAGTATAAGAGTGCACGTAAAATTATTTGGGAAGATATACTTATGATGGGTGTAAATAACATACGTAGCAGGACTTGGAAAAAATTGCAGTACGTCGAATTCTGTAGGTTGGTCCGGGACCTAGGCCATGGGTAATGTCCCGGACCATGGTGCAAAATAAGTCGAGAGTTCACATTGTAATAGGTCCGGGACTTAGGCCATATGTAAGGGCCCGGACCAACCCCTAAAATAATACCGTGAGTTTTCATTTGGCTTTAGGTCCGGGCCTTGGCTCTTGTACAAGGACCCGGACCAACTTGTTTAAAATGGCCGAGAGTGGAATAAGGTTGTGGTCCGGGACTTGGGATGGGTACAAGGACCCGGACCACCCTGCTGAAATACGCCGATAGTTTTTACAAGTGTTGGTCCGGGACTTAGGGTAAGGACCAAGTCCCGGACCACTCTAAAAATGTTGTTAAAGGTTGGAAAATGATGTCTAAAGATGGGGATAAGTTAGTAATGATGTTATAAGGTGGTATAAGACATGTTAGGTGAGTTGTAATGACAATTTGGAGGATGAGAAGTTAAGGTAAAATGGAAGAGTAAGACAAGTTAAAAATGCAAAGATATTTAACTAGCTAACGGAGTTAACTATAGTCGTTCGACGTTACACAAACATGTTACCCCAATGTTAATGAAGGTAACTTTAATGTACCAGTTGTTCGAGAATTGTTCGAGGAACCTAAATGGACATGGTAGAGTGGACTCCGGCGACAGGTATGGTTTTCTTGCAACCTGTGTCCTACCGGATTACACCGGCTTGTATGCCAATGTGTTTTTCTGTGTGTTTGCCACCTTGTAAGATAAAACATGAAATGAGTTTATAGTAATTCATTTATGTGGCGAATCTGGTCACCAATACCGTTTAACCTCAAATAGGTGTTAAACCTTAGCTAACCAAATCTAGGTACACATGAGATATCGGTATTCGGAGTTAACGGCCCAAACCTTGGGAACGTTCTAACCACGGCTATGCGTGAGTTAGTTGTGTATGGTTATTGTTTATAGGTGTGTGAACCTCCCTTACATGCTTAACACGGTTGTGATACCGAATGGTGTGTGGATGTGATAGGTTCCATAATGGGGCCTTAACTACTTAACTATAAGTATATGTGTATTAATGGGGGGTGAGGAGTCCGGTCATGTTCCGGCCACGCGTGTGATGGACGGGAGTCGATGTCATACCCGGTTCGACTCTCTTGGTGTATGTTAGGTTGTTTACTCATTGGGTTTCCAATCTTCCCTTTAGCTTAGCCAAAGCTATGTTACTGACCCACGTCGGTTTTCTGGGGCATACAATGGTTGTTCGGTGTGCTTGGTTTACTGTACCCAACGCACCTTAGTGTTAAGTTATCTGTTCATTTAAAGAAACGGTAGCAAGTTATGGAACGGGCTTATCATGAGTTTGGCAACATTCTCTAGGCTCTAAGGTGAACTAATTATGGTGGGGTTGGTTCCTTAAGAGAACCGTACCCGTTGTATTATGTGTTATGGATGTATTGCAATTCCTACTCGGTGTGAAGTTATATGTGGTAAATTGTGGATATGTGGATTATGGTTATGAATTCAGGTTTATAATAAGAAGCGTTTAAGGATAACCCGATTAATGGGTAGATGTCGTCTGTTAAGGAAGTAACTCCATTAAGAGGAGAGTCACTCTAGGGTTAAGGGAAACAAGGTTGATTTGTCATGTGTGGATGTATGGATGTGTTGGGTGTTTGTTGAGCCCTATAGCTGGGCGTATGCAATGTGTTGTGTGTTTATGGTTTACATGCAGGATTTAAATGTAATCAACAGCATGCTAAGACGACAATTAGTTGTGCGTGGCCCGGTAGCATGCGGGCTGCGGGATTACCATACCAGCAAAGGTGCTGACCCCCTTGGGGGCCACCCTTTTCTCCTTTTTCTATTTCAGGTACAAGGAGCTGGAAGCCGTTCGAGAGTAGGACGGGGTAGATGTTGTACATTGGTAGCCCTTTTAATGGTGTATGTATTATAGGTGTAGTAAGACCGAATTTGTTATCGGCATTGGTTAATGAATACTCGGTACAATGGGGGATGTGTATGTATATAATTGTTGGAAAAGGGAATCAAGTTTGTATGGTGTAGTTGCTCGGGGATTTAGTCCATCAGACCGATATAATATGTATGTATTAGCCTTGTTAGCCACGTGGGTGGTTAACGGCGTGTAACACCAACGGATTAAGTAATGTGATGGTTTATGTTTCCGCTGCAGATGGTTATAAAGTGCGACGTTGTGGATGGGGTGTTACATACCGCCTGATCAACCGCCTGGTTTTCATGCGGTTTAGATGTTGTCCGCTGCTGTGTTGTCCGCCTTGGCTACCGCCCAAGTCTCATGCGGTTGCAGCACTTATGTCCGCCTTGGCTACCGCCCAAATGCCATGCGGTTGTCTTGTTTAATTCATGCGGTTTGTATGTTCCTTGTCCGCCTAACATCCTCCTTTTGTCCGCCTATTTATAAGGCGGTTGCAGTGTTTTTGTCCGCCTATAATTTAGGCGGTTGCTCATGCGGACACACCTCTGTGTGTGCTTCACGCGTGACTTCCTCGTGCCTCTCTTTTAATCCTTTACAATATGTAATTATTTGGCATTTTTCCTACATTTTAACACATATAATACATCAGTTAATATAACAAAATAATTATAGGAAAAACCCAAGATAAGTGAGAAACATTACTAAAAATGCTGCAATTTATAAGGTGATTAAACCTTAATAAGTCTATATGTTTTGCACTTATCAAACTTCCTCACACTTGACTTTTGCTTGTCCTCAAGCAAATAAGGAATATAATTATCTCTAAGCCATAGTAATAAAACAAGATTAAATAAGTGTAGAAGGGAATTTAGACAAAGTGACAATTGAAAGAATAATTCTGCTCTTAGAAGTAGGTTTTTATAAACAGTGAAGAAGAACAATTAAATAAAAGCATAGAAAAACTAGACTGCAGAAAACAAGTTAGATTAACCTGGGATTTTCAACCAATTTCATTCTCTAACCCGGGATGACAAGGGGTGTGAAGTAATGCCTTATTCCGCAATACCTTTCAACACCACATACTCATGTTTATAAATATAAATTGCAATTTTTCATCTTCTTTTTTTTGAATGCAAAAATTGTATACAGAACATACAAATTTTTTTTTAAATTGCATTATTTTTCTGTACCCCAGACTTTTCTCTCTATCCTTGTAGCGGTGTTGGGTCTTCTATCCCAGATCACGAGACCTTAGGTAGATAGGTGTTAAAGCACCCCGAAGAACTTAATAACCGGATAGACGAGGCCTGTTTTGGTTTAGAAAAATTCATAAACAGCGGAGTACCTTGTCTTTATCCTTTTCTTTCCTTGACTTTCCACATATTTCCATAATCCCAAGCTAAACTAAATTGGTTTTCACAATTAGCAGATCTATCATTTTTGAGTGGAAACAGAGTATTTTGATGGAAAATAATTTTATACAAACTCCTTTAAATAAAACCATCTTTCAGCTGTCACTTGACATAATTTCAGACACTTCTACAATTATTTTATCTTATTTTTTCATTCTTTTTTTATACAGGCAATTAGAGTAGCTAAAAGCGAGTGTGGCGTTATCGAACAACTGTCATATTTTCAGGGAAAGGTCTCTCTCCTTCCTCACACTTAAGAGGAGCAATGTCCTCATTGATCAGAATTAAATCAAGAAAAGGACCTTTCAAAATATGACAGACTCATAAAGGATTAATTATTAATATAATAAAGGAAGAACTGAAAACTCCCCTTGGATTGTAGGTTGAGGAAGGTGTCCTTCCTCACACTTAAGCTTTGGTAGGGGTGAGACGTTCCTCACACTTAAGTTCAGCCGTCGATATGTGTAAGATGTTCCTGTAATAATATTCTAAACAGCCAGAAGAACTCAAGTTAATTCTCCTCGTTCTCTCTCCTTTCTTTTCTTTATTTATAAAAAACAAAACATAAATAGGAATAATTATAAAACAAAATAGTAGGAAAATAAAATGTAACCACTGGGTTGCCTCCCAGTAAGCTGCCCGTATTTATAGTCTTTGGCTAGACTCCCGCTTCGTTATCCTGGATCAAAAATATAAGTAGACAACAATTCTGCCAGGATAACAAAGTTGGCAGTAATTAAAAGCAAACCACCTGGATCAAAACAAAACGTTACTTCGGCAAATAAAATAGGAAAATGAATACTCCACAAAACCTGGTGTTTGAGGAGGTACTGCCGGTAACGTAGTTCTAACAGAAGATCCGGCGGTGGTACTTTGTCTTCCTCTATTTGGAGGATGTAAAAATCCTCCTCTTGTAGGTGAGGCTCACAGAAAGAACGCTGATCAATATCATCTTCAGAGAGAGTTAATTCTTCGAAGGTGATAATGGCGTTTTGTTTGGATAAATTGGCGGGAGGTGATGGCAATTCCTTCTCTTCATTTTCGAGGATATAAATATCCTCATCTTCTGGGTATATTACAGAGAAGGAGGGAAAATAGCGGTATTTGATTTCAGAGGGAGGGATCTCCACGAATGGCTCGTCTGTAGTGGGGTGTTCTACCTCTTGAACAGTTTCGCTCTTTGGTTGCTGCTGTTGCTGAGCGATTCTTTCCAGGTAGTCTGGTTTATCTTCTAACCAGAGTTGCTCTTGAAATATGAGACAATCCTCATAATCATGAGCTCCCCCACATACGAGCAGTATAAATCCTGCCAATATTCAAACGCTTCTTCCATTTGCCGTGTACAGATTTTTTTTTTGAATTTTCGTAAATAAAACGAAACTACTGATACAGGTTAGAAAATATACACAATAATAATATAAACAAAATAAAATAAAAAAGATGATTAATATACAACAAATAATATAAACAAAATATTCTAATATAACAAGTGAATAATCCGGGGCTTAGGGACTAGAATAAATCTAGTCCCCGGCAACGGCGCCATTTTGCAGACGTTATATGGTGAGTGGTTAAACTGGTGTGAAATTAAAAGAAAAGAAATTAAAAAATCAAAATAAACGTCAGGCTGCAAACAAATCCCGGTCGTGGTAGTATAGTGAATTGTAAGCGACCGGATGTCGAACCGTGGGACTAATGTGCATATAATAGTACCTAAGCGTGTCACTAAAAGGGGGGATTAATTGACTTGTATATGAATTAAAAGGACAGATAAAATAAACTAAGTTAACAGATAAATTAAATGGAACTCTGGGTCAGGTTATTATAATCTGCATAATTAAGCTATCTCTACTGGTTTAATAATTTGGCAAGGTTCCTGTAATTATCTTAAGGACTAAGTCATAGCCGTATAAGAACTCGTTCACCTGTAATGCAAGGTCCGATGAAAACTCAAGCAAAAGCCTGTAAACGGCAGAGGAGTGTTGAGGAATTACATTTGCAACTGAATACTAACTTATTAAATCATAACAAGTTTCCTCCAGTTTTACGTCTTAATTAACCTATCTATTTATCACCGGTCTGATCAAAATAGACTTAGGAAAGCAATTTAATAAACTCATGACATTTATTAAAAAGGTGCGAGATAACCTTTAAAACGTAACAAACTATATTTAAATAAACCAGTAAAAATAATGCATAATTAATACAAGCACATAATAACCATTCCCAGAGTATACGTAACTAGCCTAACATATTAAATAGAAAAACAGAAACAAGAGTAATAGAAATCATCTGTAATCACTCCAGCTTGCTCTGCTATTTTGTATACGTGGGACTAGAGGTGAATATGGTGGAAAGTGAAATAAAAATGGAGAAGACGGGAGGAGAGAAATGAGATGAACGTGTGATGTGTGGGTAGAATGGTACGGTGATGGATTGTATGGGTGGTGATGTATTTCTTGAGGAGAAGGCTCGTGGGTTTATATAGAGAAAGGAAGAGGCAGCAGAGAAGATAGACAGACGCGTGAGCAAGTTGAGGAATTGATTGAGGCGGTGGAAGCTCACTGATTGCTTCATTGATTGCAGGGGACAGAGTTCACGCGTGAGGAATTTAAGCGCCGACTGGTAATGGATATGGTAGCAAGTTGCAGACAGTCGGCGCGCGAAGAAGCCTGATCAACCGCCTGGTTTTCATGCGGTTTAGATGTTGTCCGCTGCTGTGTTGTCCGCCTTGGCTACCGCCCAAGTCTCATGCGGTTGCAGCACTTATGTCCGCCTTGGCTACCGCCCAAATGCCATGCGGTTCTCTTGTTTAATTCATGCGGTTTGTATGTTCCTTGTCCGCCTAACATCCTCCTCTTGTCCGCCTATTTATAAGGCAGTTGCAGTGTTTTTGTCCGCCTATAATTTAGGCGGTTGCTCATGCGGACACACCCTGTGTGTGCTTCACGCGTGACTTCCTCGTGCCTCTCTTTTAATCCTTTACAATATGTAATTATTTGGCATTTTTCCTACATTTTAACACATATAATACATCAGTTAATATAACAAAATAATTATAGGAAAAACCCAAGATAAGTGAGAAACATTACTAAAAATGCTGCAATTTATAAGGTGATTAAATCTTAATAAGTCTATATGTTTTGCACTTATCAAATGGCTTTGGTAATGAAGCAAGGAAAGACCTCCCCAAGTCTTTTGAACAATGAATAAAGGCTAGAAGATGAAGTAAACAAGCCATATTAAGAGGCAAATTTTTGGAACTAATGGAAAAGGATGGAAAAGATGATTTTTCTTTCACTTTCCTTACCTTGAATAAATCAAGAACCAAATGAGCTCTTCAAACTTGATTTTACCCCTTCAATGGAGTTTCTCCATGGCACAAAACTTGAGCTTTTGAAGATTTGAAAAGATACAATGAAAGAGCTTGCTCTAACTAAGAGTAATCTATGCTCACTTTTTGATTTGGAGCTAAAATGAGTATTTGGTGAGCAAATGAAGGTGGAGGTTCCATGGCTGGATAAAGAACAGTTTTGGAGCAGAGGGCGGAAGGAGAAAATGGTGGGGAAGGTTTGAAATGAAGAAGAGAGGAGAGAGAAGGTATAAGAAGATATTTTGCTTTTAAAAAGGTAAATAGTCTTTTTCACTTACTTTCTCTTCTTTTCTTATTTTGATGAAGCCTATGGTGACTCATCACCTTAAAAACCGTCCCCCCTCTCATCCACTTAGATATTTAGGTGTTGTTTGACCATTGACCACACAAGAAAGTCATTTGACTTATTTTGGGCACTATTCATAATTAGTGCACAAATTTATGAAATTTTTGATTTCTCATTGATTTAGACTTCCTAATGTGATATTAATTTGTACACATGTTGATTAAGGTGTCATGGGCATTTAGCTACTCAAAACCCATTTCTAAGACATTTTTTCAAAAAATGTGCTTTAAGAGTCCTTAAAGCATAATTTGTGTTTAAGCTTGTTTTTGAGCTTGGTTTTCTTGGTAATTGATTTAAAATGTCCATTAGCATGGTAATAAGGTCTTATAATGATATTTGGGTGCTAATCAAAGTTACTCCTAGCTTAGAGCACATTTTTACTTAAATTGCCCTTATGGCGTTTTCTTGTTTTTTCTTTGGTTTAGATTGTCTACCAATCTTCCTAAGGCATTTTTTAGCCTTATTACATCATAATTTTATGTTTACTTATCATAATTAAGTTTGGGGTATTTCAATCTACCCCCCTTAAATGAACTTTGTCGCCAAAGTTCCCATGCATCTTATTTTATTAGAATACATGGCTTACCTCATTCCATAGATCATATAGATCATGCTTATATGTACTTAAACTTATTGACTCATTAGTTCTGTCATATACTTATACTAAAATATCACACAACATGCTTAAGCATGTATTGCACTCAAAATTCCCTTTGTTGTATCCTCCCCATGTCACCGGTCAGAAGATGAAGGCTCATAGGTCCTCGGCTTCATGGGCGAGACTCAGTTAAAAGGAAGTCCTTTTTACGAGGTCAAGTGAGGGATAATTCCCTCTATTTGTAAATACAATCAACTCCAATTTCGTTTTATTCTAATGTCTCTATCTTTAACGTGATTTAATTGTAATCACTAGTAGGGAGTTTTAGGAATCGTCCAATCCAGATGTGATCAGCATCAGTGTAGAACTATCCTTCCACCCCAATTTGTGTTTGGTTTCCCTTGATCCCTAGAAAATCAAGTTTCACCTCCCACGTCAATTTCAAACATCAAATAATTCACTCATTTCCAATTTTCTATCTTTTTAGTCTTTCTAGTCGTAATCAATACATCTCCAAGGTGTGGACTCAGTTCATCAAACATTCTCAACTCATTTCTTAGTAATTACCTCAGGACTTTAACTCCTACTAAGTTCTATATCGGTTTCATACCAGTTCTTAACATCTTATACCGCATAGCATTACTATTTCCTACCTCATACTCATATTGAATAATGTCTCATGGTGTTATCTTATTCTTATCTCACATGTAGTTCCATACCAACTCATCTCTCATATATTCCTTAAGTCCCCCTAATCCTCTTCACTAATTCTCTTAACTTGTACTCACACCGGAGTTAACAAGGTAGGTACTTAATACGTATGGTATTTGCATCTTCTGTGCGCAATTACCATAACAAATCTCAAAATGTTTATGTAAACCAAATTCTCATGTTCTTTTGTGTTATGCACACCGTAGTTTATGTACTCAGTACATAAACATACGCTAAGCGGTTTTAGCTCTACCCCCCCCCCCCCCTTAAAATGGATTACGCCCACGTAATCAACATTATATCATCCTTGAACATAGGTTCAAGATGTCTAATTCTCACCAAGCATTCTAGCTTCCATGTCATCTATCATACTTATAATTTGATCAGAGGGTCTCGACCATGTTACTGGCTTAGTCTCTGTATCGAGGATCCTTAACGGTACTTATAGCATTTTCTTAACTTAGTTTGTGTAACCTCAAAGGTTCTACAACATTCTTTCGATAAGTCTTATATTTGTTCAATTGGAAGATGTGTGGTACATCATTCTTTTCCCGTTCATTAGGTATATGAAACTTTTAAGGTACCGGTCTGCTAGCTTCCGCTGCGCGACTCTAATAACCTTAGGCTTAGTTTTCCTTTCTTATCCTTTTATAGTATTGTATATCCTTCTCCTGCATGCTTACAATTTAGTACGCTAAAGGTCTCTCAACGGACACATGTTATCTTTATATATACATGGCCTTAATGAGTTGTAGCTTGTCTATCCATTCTCTCTGGAGATCTAACGTTCATATTTTTAGTGTTCTCTCAAGTGTCTAAATCGTTCTTTCCAACTGACCTTTGATCTGAAGATGATTCTTAATCTGAAACTATTGTTTAGTGCTTATTACGATTTACAGTTTAATCTCTAACGTCTTAAGACATGTCCAACGTCTGTACTTAATAATCCGTGCTCTTCGCACTTCATAATTCTTAACTATTTTCTGTCTGCAATGAGTTCTCTAACTCCATTGTGTCGTTTGTTCAGCTGAGTTTCTTATCTTTAACTGTTTGTGGTAGTAGCTACTCTTGTCTGATCTTGCGTCGCTGACTGTGGTACGTAGTTGACTACTTCCCGTGTTCCTTACACTACTCGTCTACATGCATGAGGTACCTTACTGGTACATTACTACTTACCCGGCTAACTCATAAATGAGTCTGCCAGGCCCGCAACCTATTGTGGAGTGCGGTCGTCCCATATCTCGTTTTAGTATACTCATAGTGTCCGTCACACGTTTAGCTATCGCTAATTATGAAGTATTCTATTGTCGGTCTCCTCTTTCATCGTTCCATAATAACACTTATTATTCTTCTTGAACTTAATCAAGGGAAATCCATTTACCATGTTCTTAGATATGGCGTGCTCTAGCTTCTTTCTGTATTCCGTACAGACTCGGTCTCTTAGTAACTGAGGTCTCTTTCCATAGAGTCTTTTATCTTGTTTCTTATGTTGATCTACTAGGAACGCACTTCCAGTTCCTTAAGGAATGGAAAGTGTGCTTCCTGTGAAATCTTACCTCACCTGGTCTAGACTACTGACATCAACACGCAGTTCGTCTACCATCTTATTTCCTTACTTATATCGGTCTTAGCTCGTAAATCTAATTGCCTCAGTGTCAATATTTGACGGCTTATACATAATGGTCGCTTTACTGCGCAATATGACTTACTCCACTTATATAGGTATTGTTTTATGGCTTCTGCTACGATGGTAGCTCGCCTTTCTCTATTGCCCATTGATGGTGCAACTCCTCAATCCCTTAATCTAACCTCTTATCTTATACTCAATCCCTTCTTGGTGTAAACACACTGGGGGTTCCCAATTCTGGGTGTATGGCGATTACCTTACCGTGTTATAAAATTACAGTCTCTTAATGCAAAGATTTTTTGCTTTCAATTCTTGTTAATGTGTAGGTTAGTCCCACTCACGTTCTTCCATCCCTTATGATGTTATTTACCAAGTAATTTAACTGGTTACAAAAGAATTCATCCATTGAGTCACAAGCTCTTCTGAGCGTTGGTCACATGACATGACATGTTGTGCACTCACAACGTTTATCTCTGACGATTACTGATTCTTATTCCCGGATGTTGGATATGAGGTCTATCTATGCAGCCTTCCTTATTACTTAAGTGTATCTGGTACGTTCCAAGGAAATCTCAAGGTTTACAGCTTCCATTCCCTAATAAAAGAGTATTCTATCTTAAATACGTGAAAGCCCTTTTTGAGGGGTTTATTCCCGCTCATGGCCCCACAACAAGGAGAGGTATCCCAACCCTAAAAAGAATGATTTGTTCTCCGCCCCTACTAGTAGTGTTATCTCAATATTCTCATTGGTGCCCTTTCCTAGCAATCTTTCCACAATCAACTCATAGGTTTTGTAACCGATTATATCTACGACTTGTAGTTCCTCCATGGCTTAAATAAGTCTTCTTATGCCTTCCTGCGCCTCGGGCTCTGTTGTGTTAACATCCTTGGCTCGTAGGCTCTTAGTGCTTAAGGTCATTGAGTGAGAGCCGGTGCTCGGTTCACTGCTTGTACTCCTACTTAACTGTTGGTTATCCTCATTGGTTTCTGGTTCTTTAAATTCTATCAACCGCTTGGTTACATCATTAAATGAAGTACCGGGCTTCATGGTAAGGTGCTGCATCTACTTCCTGCAATGGAATTTTATTCAGGTGATCTAAGGTTACTTAGTGTCTTTGACAATACTGTCGTTTTCATAGACTTGTGCGTTTTAAAATAATTATGGATTGGTTCGTATTAGGCATCCACCTTACGGTGTCCCAGTTGGATATTTATCCTATTATCATGTGCTTCCATCTCATCGCTTTGTTCAACTCTCGTTCACTACGTCACCCGTTGATGATTAATCATACTTGGGTGTTAATGAGTTAGGCAAACTATACTAACCGTCATTTTTTAGTTTCGTTCTTCTCAACTATAGCAACTTTTGTGGTGTAATCTTTTGAGCTTCCCTTTATTGGGATTGTATGTCTTTAATCCTTAATAGGTTATAACTTAAGTTCACTTCCTCTGTCCCTGTTTCCGGGGTTTACCAACACCTTCAATGAAGAATGTTTATTACTGGTATTCTTAGTGGTCATTCTGGGAGTCTTATCCCGTTCTTGTTGGAAGACGTTGTGTAATCAGTCTCCATTGTATCTTGTAATACATTCCTTGTATGTTATTACTTACACAGTGTTTTGCTAGGATCACAGGGCGATCTCTTAGGTTCTTCTCTTTGAGGTTCGGGATTGGTGTTCTTACCGTAATATCAGTTGTTACTGTAGTAGGTTGTACCGTTGCTAAAATTTATATCGTTTAGTATTTTGCCCAAGTTCAGCTCCCGGCTGACTGGTGTGTCGACTCATCTCATCATGGTCAGGCCGTCAGCCCTTTCCAAGGTCTCATTCTCTCGTTCTTATGGATTTGCAACCCGGTATTAATATGTATTACGATTATAACGTTCTACTATCTCGCCATGATGGCTTCCAGTATAGCTTAACCGTGGTAGCACTTGCTACAGCAAGTGCGCCATGCAAGATGGGTTCTTGGTACTGTGTACATTGGTAGTGATACTTCCTCCTAATCTCCATGTAATTGGTAGTCCTCAGGACTCCTTAGATGTTCTCTTGTTTTGGGTAACTGACCATCCGGCAGTTCCCAGGTTGTTTTGACAGTACTGTCACTTATCAGGGCGCTCCTCTTTCTGGGGGAACCCCTTGTTATTTACTTATGTCTTAATCCTCGCTCCTGTTCCCACGTTCTGTCGTGGTTACTAAGTACTAATTCTCCTTTAGGCACTACGTCGAAGTCCTATTTCAGTATTCAACTTGTTCGTGTTTCCATAGTCGTTTGCGTCTTGTCGGTCAGGTTTGTAACCTTTCTCATTGTATGGGGTTCGGAGTCCCCGTTCCAGACTGGACTTTTCAGTAGTCTTAATTCTCAGGCTAGGTATTATCCCACTGTTATGCTCCTTCGGACTACTGTCCGGTATTCTTGTTGCTTCCGTTTTCCTTTCCACTACACTCGTAGTGCTTTTCTTATCATTGGTATGGCGGGGTATCTCGAATGCGTAGCATGTCGACCCATGTTGCCAGTAATTACCGTTTTCTTACTGGTAGAATTCCGTTGGCAGCGCCTATTTCCACGTTGCGCTCCAATTAAAACCTTCAAGTTCTCGTAAACTGTTGTACAACAAGATGTTTCTCGTATTGCTTACTGTTAAATAACTACCAGATTAGGTTTTCCCGAGTAAGAGAAGGCTTTCTTCTCTCTGGCGTTTGTTCCCCGTAATTCAAGCAAGGGATGTGGAGGGCAGGTTTAGGTACTATGGATATCCGGTAAACAATGGGAAGTCCTAACTAACACACCTCTCGCTCTATCACTCAACCCTTAACCCATAACTCAAGCTCTAACTCGGTATCCTCCTAAGTTCGGTAATTCCTGTCATCAGAGCGTAACTACGCTCTGATACCACTTTTTGTAACACCCCGTCCTAAGCCAATCGTCGTTATCGCAAACTTAACAACTCCTTATATGAAATCGCAGCGGAATTTATCGTACACCCAGACCTTGCTACGGTCTGATTAACAGAAATAACCGAACTTTAAAACTTACAAACGTCAAACCAAAATGTACACTAACTGAGTTTACAAGTATCTCCACAACCATATAACTCTCCACAAGTTTAAATATTAACAGACAGGTGCACAAGCGCAACCCACGCTTAAAAATAAGCCCAACCTAAGTCTAACCACCCCTACTCTCAAGGTGAGTCTTCATAGGACGCTTACCTGCAAAATGTAAACAACAGCCCCCGAGGGGGTCAGCACCTTTGCTGGTAAATTCTCTTATGGCCCCCAAGCTAATGGGGCTATGACGACTAATTGTCGATAGCATGGAGATTGATTAGATACAAAACATAAATAAGAAGTGCAATAAACATCAATCCACATATGAACATTCATAGTTCAAACACAATGAACAGCTTGAAGGCGTTCCCTTAATAAGAGAGTTAATTAGTTAACTCCTTAAGTTATGTTTCCTCTTAATCATAGTCCAACCTTACCTTACCTCAATCTTAGTCCTTATCTTAGTCTCAATGTACAACCGTTCTTTAAATAGAAATGGTTGTATCATATCTCAATGTTTATTTTTGTCGGGCCAAAACTAACCCTAGCCAATGAGCTATTAACTCCATTGGTTGAATAAACAACTTATCTTAATTTTAGGATTTAGGTGATCCTACCGCACCATCTTAATCTGCCCCTACCTTGGATTGAAATCCAAGGTAGATGAGTTGACTTTCGACCCTAGGCAACAAGTCCGAAGACAAGTCCTTAAGCGGAAGTCGGATCTGCTTCAGATACCGACCCCCTTTCCTTAACATGCATGACCGGAGTCAGTCCCGGATTCCTCACTCCCCTTAAGTTCCAGTTAGTGAAAATCTTATAAACCAAGTGTTAGTTAAACCTTCACGGGTAATAACCAACTTTTCTAGAAGTGTAATTCCTCATCTCATTCCAATGTGTACTAATCTTTGTTAGTAACTAATCTCAAGTCACGTGTGTTAGTGTAAGGAAAACACACACACACAATGAGTGCAATAAAATCGGTTGCATGCTTTATCTTGTTTTAGTCATAGAAATAAAACAGATAGCACATAAGCTGAGGGATACCTCGTTAGCAAGCAGGTCACAAGAAAACCATATCGTACCCCGTCGGTTGTTCGATTGCTTACTCTCCTCCGGAGTTCAAATACTCAAACCCTAAAACATTCATCCAATTAAGGTTGTTAATTACTTCTAATTTACTTAACTTACTTAGCCACTAATGATCCCCATCTAAAACCACTTAAGTTCTTATAAACTTAACCTTAAACACTTAAATCCTTTATTTAACTTAATCTCTCAAATCCTTATACACTTACCTTTCTAATCATCTTCACCCTTCTAATCGTGGACTACTAATACCACCCATTCTTTTCTATTTTTTCCGACCGACCACCGTCTGACCCAGCCCTGGGTAGGTCGAAGTCAGAAACTAGATTTTGCAGAATTTAGCCCGACCGACCCACCGACCGACCCAACGCCCTGGGTAGGTCGAAGTGAGAAACGCTCTATTTGACTCGTTTCAACTCCGTTCTTCTTCCCGTTTCTTCCCTAATATTTTCACATGTTTCCTAAACATGTTTAACCACCTTAAACACTCTTAAAACCTACTTAAATCATTGGTTAAACTCATCATCCAAATCCTTCAATTCCACCAATTCAATTTCAATTTCCATTTTCAACACTTATGCATACTAGTGCATCTTCAACCTCTATTCTTATCCAATCTTTTCCCAACCATTCCACATGTTTCCCCACATGTTTTAACATCATTTAAACACCTTAATACCTTCTTAAACCATCCAACAATCTCCTTGAACATTTACTCAAATTCTTACTAAATTCTTACACTTAACACTTGATTCCTCACACTTCCAACTTGTAATTTTCCCTAAGACCTCAACTAATCTTAATGTTTCTTCACAACCATCTTAACTACGCCTCAAGCATCATTATGCATACCCATTTCCTTTACTCAAACTTCTCAAAGTTCTCAAAGTCATATTGCATTTCCATGCATAATTTCTTCTCCTTTACACTTACTACTCATCACTCCTAAACTTGTACCTACCTATACATTTCTTGCCATCCTTTTTACTCCCTAACATTGTTCTTCATTTACCTTGACCATGCTACACCCTCCTTAGACATTTCCATCTCCTTTACTCAACTTACTCACCATTCTCATTATCTTACACTCTTATACATTCATAGTCATCCCCTTGACAACTTACTACATTCTCTTATAGTTTTTCACCTCCATCACCCAAGTCCACTCATTACCATCCAAACTATAACCTTATTAATCCACTACTAGCATCTTCACCACTTACACAAGCTACCCAAAAATTATCATTGTTTTATTCTCGAATTCATACCAAAATCATCTTAAAACATTATACACCATTTCCTCCAGATTTAGTGCAAGTCTTGACATTCCTCATACCATGATTTTGGTGTGTTTAATACCCCCACATATCCTATAATTCCTCCTAGACAACTATAGGTCATTCTAATCCTCAAGATTACCTTTGTTAACTCATTTTCACTCAAATTTCCTTTAATGACTCCTAGTAAATCCTAGGTCACATTAATTCACAACAACTACTTAAACACTTTGTTTTCTACTCAAATTTCGCCATAGCTCCTCTAGTATATTATCATACCCATATGCATAGTTTTTCTCATTCAATCATCTCACGCACATCAATTCTTTTTCTCATCATATTTCTTACCTAAATCAACCCATCCATAACAAACTCAATATAGTGCAATAATCTTAAATTGCATAGCACTAAGGCTCTTAAATGACATGGCTCTTAGGCCCTTAAATGACTTAAACTTAAACACTGAATTTCCCACATATAAAAGCTTTCAACCTACAAATACACACAACAATGCTCTCATAGCAATATAAGTGTTCTCATAATTCACCTTATAGTTATCTTACTAAATCATTTCCTATTGGCTCCTTAATCACAAGTTCACAAGCTTGTTCATATTCTTTTCCTAGGTTATACAACCCATTACATAATGTAAGATTTAAGCTACATTAAGTACTTATCTAAATACCACCCCTTAAATAATAAACCACCTTAAGGTAAGTTATTTACCTTGTTTTCCAAACTTTCTCTCAACTTCCTCCTTAGGTTTCCTTGAATGTTTCTTTGCCAAGGACTTCAATTCCCTTGCCAATGTTCTAATCCACATTCAAATAATCTAATGAGTCATAAGCATCATGCCTAAACACATGGAACTCATTCTTAGGTCAAAATATGTGTTTTAAAGCTTAAAAGTGGATGATTACCTTTGAATTTTGGAATGGCTTTGGTAATGAAGCAAGGCAAGACCTCCCCAAGTCTTTTTAACAATGAATCAAGGCTAGAACATGAATTAAACAAGCCATCTTAAGAGGCAAATTTTCAGCACTAATGGGAAATGATGGAAAAGGTGATTTTTCTTTCACTTTCCTTACCTTGAATGAATGAAGAACCAAATGAGCTCTTCAAACTGATTTTCCCCCTTCAATGGAGTTTATCCATGGCACCAAACTTGAGCTTTTGAAGATTTGAAAAGATAGAATGAAAGAGCTTGCTCTAACTAAGAGTAATTTATGCTCACTTTTTGATTTGGAGCTAAAATGAGTATTTGGTGAGCAAATGAAGGTGGAGGTGCCATGGATGGAGAAAGAACGGTTTTGGAGCAGAGAGGGGAAGCAGAAAACGGTGGGGAAGGTGTGAAATGAAGAAGAGAGGAGATAGAGAAGGTATGAGAAGATATTTTACTTTTAAAAAGGTAAATAGTCTTTTTCACTTACTTTCTCTTCTTTCTTATTTTGATCAAGCCTATGGTGACTCATCACCTTAAAAACCATCCCCCCTCTCATCCACTTAGATATTTAGGTGCTCTTTGACCATTGACCTCTCAAGAAAGTCATTTGACTTATTTTGGGCACTATTCATAATTAATGCACAAATTCATGAAATTTTTGATTTCTCATTGATTTAGACTTCCTAATGTGATACTAATTAGTACACATGTTGATTAAGGTGTAATAATGGGCATTTAGCCACTCAAAACCCATTTCTAAGATAATTTTTCAAAAAATGTGCTTTAAGAGTCCTTAAAGCACAATTTGTGTTTAAGCTTGTTTTTGAGCTTGGTTTTCTTGGTAATTGATTTAAAATGTCCATTAGAATGTTAATAAGGTCTTATAATGATATTGTGGTGCTAATCAAAGTTACTCCAAGCTTAGAGCACATTTTTGCTTAAATTGCACTTATGGTGTTTTCTTGTTTTTTCCTTGGTTTAGATTGTCTACCAATCTTCCTAAGGCATGTTTTAGCCTCATTACATCATAATTTGATGTTTACTTATCATACTTAACTTTGGGGTATTTCATATGAGGCTAGAACCGAACCCGGTTATGAGTTAAATAAACTCTGATGAGATTTTTGGTGCAGGGACTAAACCGTCAATATGGTTAAGACCCTTTGACCAAAATACATTGTATAATAGACCGCATGGAAGTTAAAACACTCCACGACGGCTGAACACCTTAGACCAATGTTCAATGTTGACACATGGTAGATTACGTGGGCATAATCCCTTTTAAGGGGGGTAGAGCAATAACCGCAAGCATACGTTTTACGTAATAAGTGCGTAGACTACAGTGTGAGTAGCGCAAAAGAATTTGTTTGATGATTGGTAATTATGTTACATAAACATATGTACCCATTCATGGTGTAATTATGGTTAATTGTAAGATTATAAGTGGAAAGGAGTAGAGAAACTATAGGGGAATGAGAACCCCGATTGTATATGTCTATGTGAGATTAGACATAGTAATAGTATGAGATATGAGTCGATATGAAACCGACGTTGAGAAATGAGTATGTTGTGAGATATGATGAGTATAAATCAGTATGAAACCGATGTTGAGCCTAGTGGGAATTGAGTTCCCAAGGTGATTTGATTTGATTTGACTTGTGAATGATTGGAGGATAGAGAATTAATTGGAATTATACTATGGAATTTCTTAGGTAAATTAATTGGAGACAAATTGAGTAATAGTTAATTATATGAGTAATGAGTTGGGAGAGGGCTGAATAAAACGTAAGCATCAAACAAAGGATGAAGCCAGATTTTTTTATTTACAAAAGGGAGGGAAGTATTTTGGTCTTATTGCAATTAACACCCCATAAGTTCCCGTTTTGACACTATTCACTAACCGGAACCGTTTTCTGGATTTTTCTCGTTTAATTAATTTTAATGGCTCTAGACCATCACTAATGTTTAATTATGGAAATTTTATTGACTATAATTTTTACGAGTCTATTAAACCCGCTTAAAGTCACATTTTCTCGATTTTCTCGAAAAACGTGCTTTAAGGCTCGTTTACGTTTTTAACCCATTTTATGGATCTGTTTTCTTCGTAAATTGTTCCCACCTATTTATTTAGGCATAATTAAGCTTCTAAATATCTCATTAGCCTAATTAATCACTATTTTGAGTTTGGGGTATTTCAAAGTACCTTTTCAAGTATTATTTTATGACTGAATTGTGCCATGATTCATGACTATGTGGAACAAGTTAGCGTTGTATCAATGGTGATATATCGATATTAGGTTTGAACATAGTGGGACATGGTCCCTAGTGTTGAGTTTGTTTGTGGTGACCTAGTGGAACTTGATTCGTTAGGAAAACCAAATGTGAGTAAGGACTTCGGGATGAAGTATTTTTAAGGGGGATAGACAAAAATACCCCAAGGGTTTATAAACCCAATTAAAAGATAAACCATGGAATTATAAAGGATAATGAGCCTCAACGAATTAATAACCATGAAAACTCCTAGCACACTTATATAAATAAATATACATAGTCCATGAAGGTTATTAAACCTTATATAATACTTGGACATAATTACAGCATAATAAAGGAGGAAAATCAACTTACAAGTTGATTTATCATGTTATACATTACTACTTGTACAAAGAACACATACACCTAAGGTAAAATGTACCTTAAGAAGTCTTAATGACTTGTAGGTAAAATCACTTGAAATGCAAGTGTATACACCTTAGGAAAGCAAGATACATATGTTACACATATAACAGATCAAACAAGTCCAAAATGTACAGCGTGTACAAAAAGGAACACTAAAATCAAGAGTGAACCAAAGTATACATTTTTACTAGTCATAGTGAGTAGTAAAGTATACTAATCACTCAAGAATACAAATTAACACACTTTATGACAAATAAATCATGTTTTAACAAAACTAACACATGATATAAGTCCAAGTATACAACATATAAGTCATAATGTTACAAATAAGGCAAAAAGACTCTTTTGCCCTTGACTGAATAAGGTTGGCGACAAACACCTCTTGCCAGCCATGACACCTTGCGAAATTGAACATAAATATCTTAAGAAAGCTAGATTAGTCACCAAAGACTATTCAACACCCACACTTTTACCATTAAGACATAAAAAGACAAAGGTTGATTCTCTTTCCTCACACCCCCATTCCAACCGAGTTCTCTCCTTCCAACACTTTATTTCTTCGGCTCTCTTTATTCTTGAGCAAGGTTAGAAGATATCCAACTCCAAGATATAAGGTAAAATCTTAAGTCTTGCTACCTTCCAACGAGCTAACATTCAACTCATTCCCCTCTCTAAACTAGCTGAAATCAAGTAGCAATAAATCCATATTTTCAGCAATAATCAAAGGTTTGGAGCAAAGGAAATAAAAGTTATTCCTCAAAGTAAAATGCGCTCATAGCTTCTACCTTCCTTTTGATCATTATTTGGCTGAAACCCATGAGTTTTTCCACTCATTTTCCCTCATTTTTCAAGCTAGAACTTTGGCTGTTCTTAGCTTCCTTCGAAGTGGCCAAAATCACCCCAAAATCAACTCTTAAGGAGGTCTTCAAGGGTGAGTTAAATTAGAGTTTGTAATGTACTTAAAGCAGATTCTTTAGTATGATTTTAGAGGAGAAATAAATCTTCTTATACTGTCCAAAGTATGGCCAAGAATCACCTTGGAAAGGTCTTGATATTTCAAGCTATATTCACCTTTAAAAGTTCATCGTTATGACTCATAATATCCTTTCATGTTTAGTTCATGTCTAGAGCTTAATCATGTCCTATTTTCCTTGCTAAATCCATGTCAAGAAGCTGAGCTAAAACCTCCTAACACAACCATGATCAACAAGCTTGAAAATTCAAGGAAAAAGTCACTTTCAAAGGGTAAAAACAAAATCTAAACCCTAAACCTTGTTAATCAATACATAAGCTTCAGATTAGTGTAGAAAACTAATATAGCATCATATTTATGCTTATAGCTGAGCTTGGTGTGAAGAAAACCAAGTCATATGCTTCAAATTACAAGATAAATCCTTAATGCACATTTTTATGCTTTAAGGCATTTTAGACTTTGTATCTTATGTAAGGCCGAGAGTGGGCTGGGAAAATTGGTCCATTTTGACCTTAAAATGAATAGGAATTAATATAGTCAACTTTGGTTAATCACTTAAGTGATTTAATGACATAATTGTCACGTTTATGAAATTATGGAGTAAATTTGCAAATTTCATACAAATATGGGTATGCAGCAGTAAGGCCGTGAGTGTTATGCATTTTTAGACCATTTAAGTGTAACTTTAAGTTATATTATCGTTTGTGATAAGGCCATGTCATTTGGCCAAGTTTATAAGTTTTAAAATGCTTATAAGTACTTTAAGTTTAAGCTTTTGGTTAGCTTTTGGTTAGCTTTTTGTTTGGTAAAAAAATATACCATTCAGATGTGTTTTAGTGAGTGAAACCACTTAAGGAAGTGTGGAAGAAATTACCTAATAAATGGGTAATATTAAGGGGGTTTTAAGTAACAAAAATGACATAAAGATGTTAAATAACTTAAGGAGTGTTCTAGTGAGTTTACGAGTGCTAGGGGTGGCAATTTTTACCCACCTCGATAACCCGACCCATACCCAACCCGAAAATAGTGGATTTGGGTCACGATTATTGACCTATTTAATTATTGGGTCGGGTATGGGTTACCTATTAAATTTTTGGGTTGGGTATGGGTTCAAAGTCTGAACCCGTAGTCAACCAGACCCCTTTATTTTATTTTATTAAAAATAATAATAAATAAATAATTAGATAAAAATATAAATATATTGCTAAGTAAGTGATAACCTACTATTAGTATAATACAGATTATGTAGTATCTTTTTATGAGAGGTTGTTTATTTGATAATACTACTTTGTTGTATTTCTTTATGAAGCAAAAGCGAGAGTATTCGGTATGTGGATTGTCAAAAGACAGTGTGCTGCTCTCTCCTCCATAGCTCCCACTGTGGTCCTATCTCTTCTGTACTCTGAAGATTTTTGTCGATGTTTTTATTCTATATTCTGAAGGAGAAAATACAGTTATATTTGGCCCAGGCGCGTACACATCACCTTCTTCTGTTAAGTGCTACTGAGCACGACATGTATGTGGAAAAATAAAAAAGACAGAGGATAATGAAAACTCTGGAATATCTACCATATTGAATGTATGATTTCATTCATTTGAAACTCCGTTTGAGCAATTATATAAAAAATTTAATTCCAGGTCTTTTAAATTTTGCATAGCCTAATTATGTTGGGTTAAACGGGTCGGGTATAGGTTTAATCATTTTATATGGGTCGGGTATGGGTTGATAATTTGTAACCCGATTATTATTGGGTCGGGTATGGGTCAATACAATTTTAATCAGGTCGGGTATGGGTGAGCTTCAACCGGACCCATTAACCCGAATTGCCACCCCTAATGAGTGCTATGTGAGTGTACAAGTGTTGATAAGTAAAATTTGGTGTATAATCTGTATTAAAACAGAAATTTAGGCCTTTGATGAATTTTGGATATGAATTATAAGTTATAGCAAATTTAAAGGCTTATTTGAAAGTCTTAGAAAAGAATTAGGGCAAAACCATAATAATAGAGAAGTTCTGGTCAAGGCAAAAACTTGGAGGTCAAGCTTGATTAGGAAATAAGTGTTGACCAAGTTTAGGTGAAGAAATAAATTAAATAACAATTTTAATGATGATGAGAAAATAAATGTAAGTTTTATAAACTTAAGGGTTAAAGTGTAATATATAAAAGTATAGGTGTTGTTATGCAAATAAAAATGGACTAGGGTTTTTTCTGATATGTAGGAAGAAATTGAATTAAATTTGGAGTTATATAAGAATTTATTATATAACATAAAGTTTAAGGATGAAATTGTAACAATGTAATAACAAATGGGGTCAAAATGTAATTTCCAATAGATTTGGGTGAAAGAAACAAATCTGGAACAGAGGAGGGTCTGTTTGGGAATATGGAAAATGGATTTGTAAACTTTGGGTAATAATTATACAAGATAAAAATGTTATTACACATGATATAATGTAAGGTTGTAACATTATAAGAGGGGAGCTTAATATATGAGTGGAATATGTTATGAAACATTAGACATTAAAGGTCCAAGTTAATATATGGATTTGAATTAAAAAGAAAGAATTATATAATTTAGGGAAAATTCACGATATACCCCTGTTTTCTTTCGTAATTCACAATATACCCCTGTGATTTTCGTAATTCAACTTTAAACATACTTAAATGTTCTCCAAAAGTGATGAAACTTTACATGGACAATGCTAAAGTGTTATATTTTGGTCCAATATCAAATTTGAAGTTTTTTAAGCTCACATGTGACCTGTGGGACCCAATAACATGTGACTGCTCATTAGGTCCCACAGGTCACATGTGAGCTTAAAAAACTTCAAATTTGATATTATACCCAAATATAACACTTTAGCATCGTCCATGTAAAGTTTCATCAATTTTGGACAACATTTAAGCATGTTTAAAGTTGAATTACTAAAACCACAGGGGTATATTGTGAATTAAAAAGAAAATAGGGGTATCTCATGAATTTTCCCTATAATTTAAATATAACAAATTGTTAAGTCAAGTCAAGTCAACTATATTGACCTAATCAACTCATATGACCAAGAAAGTCAAGATCGACAACCTCTTAAGTAAGATGAAACATTGGAAAGAAGTAAATATTACAAGGTCAATTGTATATACAACATAGTAACAAACTATATAAATATACATGCTTATATATACAACAATAAACCTATAATAAAAATGAGATAGTTATTAGCATAATATCCTAAGTTGTAAGACATGCAACAATGTCATTAATATGTGAATTAAAGTGTTGACATAACTAATCCCGAACCATTTCAAAAACCGAGTAACATCAACTAGTTAATGACGGGTTGAAAACCGGGGGGATTAGCAATTGTAAGGAGATAACAAACTGTATTACGATCAAAGGATATTAATATGTAGTGTGATGCGTATTCCAGATCATAAGGCTTGGAGGATTACCGGGTAAGCGTGAGACTTCACGCTAGCGTATATTACGGTGCACGGTATGTTGTTATGTGGCTTTATTGTCTCTAAGGATTTTCTCTTTCAAACTTATGTGAATCTATGATAAGATTAAATACTTGCTTGTGTGAATCAATATGCTTGAATGTATTATAATGTTCCCTAAATTATTGCTATTGTTGTGGGATATTATTTATTCGTAACTGTAAACTGAACTAAGGCAATGAAATGCTATCTTATATTAAGATAAGAGAAGTAGTAATAAAACGTCATAGCATAGGTGTGAGCCTCGATTTTAAACCCTTATCCTATGTTGATTCGAGTGATTAGGATCTGATCAGGTTTCTAGGTCCACATATAACCTAAGATTAATAACTATGTGATATAACACTAATTATTAAACCCTAGGTTAGCTCACTCGATCCTATTATGAGTCGCCACCTAATTTGACCTAGATTAAATTAGGAATGAGAGTTCGGGTTTAGGGGCTTGGTATACGACTTATTTAGGGTTCAATTACTTTCATTACCCAAGAAGTCGTTTTTCCTCTACTTAGTCTATTTACGGCATATTATAATGTCAATTTAACTTAAGTGCGCATGTTTCTGTTTTTAGTATTTTGATGTTTTTGACAGAAAATTAAAAGTGGAAAGTAATATTACCTAAGCTAGGGTTTCGGAGGTAGAATTAGGTCAAATTTGATTCTATCAGTGGCCACGGACCTAATGTTCAAACCCACGGACCCTAGTTAATCTAAGTGAAGAAAAGTCGAATTAAATAGAAAACAAGATTTTGAAAAGTCCGGGGCCACGGACAAGGCGTCTGTGGGCCCGGACATAAGTTGAAAAACCCTATATTTTTTTAAAAAAATTGTCCCGCCACCGTTGGGGGGCGTCCAGGCTTACGGACAGGGCCTCTGAGACCCCGGACATAGCGTCCGTGGGTGCGGACCGCCTCGGACGGCGGCGTTTGGGCGGTTCCCGGTGGTATTTTTGGCTCAAAATTTATGGGTTTGTAGCCTAAAGATTATAAACACATTAGTAATCAAATGTTTTCAATTGACTACGAATTAAGGACGAAACTTATTGAACAAGTTAATGAATAGAAACGAAAACAAACAACAATTCAGAAACCGTAAAGAGTCGGTTCGAACTCAAATTTTAGCACAAGATTAAACAATTCGTGGGGAGTTAGGAAGTTAAGATTTCTACCTGTTTTACCTTCGAATTCGATTAGATTCTTCAAGTCGGGATCCCTTCGAGGCATCGTCGATCGGATTTGGTTCTGGCTTGAGTTCGAAACCAGCTTTTGACCCCTTCTTCCCTGGGCCGTTAACCACATTTTGGTTCTGTATTTTTGGTATTTTGGTGCTTGGAAGTTCAATGGGAGAAGAAAGGATGAGTTTTTTGCGATTTCGGAGTGATTTCTACAGTGTTTCGGTATTGATTTGAGGCTTGGAAGTGTAAAAACGTGGGGAGAAGGTTTGAGGCTGTGTTCTCTGACTTTGGAAGTGTTCTCCTCTGCCCTAGGTAGTTTTTGGAAGGTTCTTTTATAGAAAGAGCAAGGCCATGTTGATATAACAAAATTTTTTTCTAAAATCCCGATTTTGCGCTCTAAGAGAATCTAATTTATTAAAACATGCTACAAGACAAAAAATTCTGAAATTTTAACCAAAGATAAAAGATGATATTGAGGAATTTTGAGAGTTGGAATCAGGTTATTTCGATAAATAACCGATTAGATAAAATCTCACCATCTGGAATCTCCCATAATTCATAACTTAATATTGGAAAGTCGAAATAAAGAAATTCCAAACGCATTAGTCTCTAAAACTCATCCTCTATGCTGTGTTAAAATTTCATGACATTTTGTTTTGGTTTCAGTATTTTCCAGAGGAGAGAGAAAATTACAAAAATGATTGAATTTCTCTTTTAAATTTTGGGCTAAGGTTCCAAATAAATAATTTCAGGTTTATGATTGTATGTAGTTATGCTAACCATGTGACAATTGTTTTTAGAAACCTTTTTATTTCTATTTTGAGGTTATTTCATGTGTTAATTATTAAAGAAATTAGCTTATAATATGAATTAAAAGCTAAATTTCCAGAATAAATATTATAAGAAAATCATGAAATATCTTTCATAATGACTATGATTTTGGAAGTGTTTGGAGATAGTGAACAAGTCATATGAAAATAGAAAATCCCGAGAATGTCCTTGGAAAATCCCGTATTGGTGCATTTTGACCATTTTGCCCTTTGTAACACGTATGCGTTAGAGACTATTTCGAGGGGGTTAAAATTTTGGGTATAACAATAGGATAATAAAGAATCAATTATCCGAGACTTCTAAGAATTTACTTAGATGTAGAGCAACGGCACATTTAAAAGCCGCTCTATATTCTTACATTCGAATGGTATAAATCACCTAGAGATACTAGGTATAAGACCTTGATGGAACACATTTGAAATGTTACACTGGGACCTAATGTAACACCCCATCCAAAGCCTATCGTGGTTATCGCAAACTGACCACTTAATCGAATACGTCGCAGCGGAAATAAACAACACCTGGACCTTGCCACGGTCTGATCGTTAGAATATACCGGCTTAACGTTTACAATACTTGTCCAAAACTCATCCAACTCAAACATCAACATTTACAATACCACAACCAACCGAGTACTAATATCTTAAACATAATCTCAAACTTACATCAGTTCAATCTAAACAGTCGGGTGCACAGGCGCAACCCGAACTCAAAATAAACAACCCACCCTAAGTCTAACCGCTCCTACTCTCGTAGTGCGTCCTCATGGGTCTCTTACCTGCAAGTGTAAAAATAGCCCCCGAGGGGGTCAGCACGAATGCTGGTACACCCTCTCATGGCCCCCAAGCTAACGGGGCTACTACGACTAATTGTCGATAGCATGGAAATTGATTACATACACAAGCATAATATGAAGTGCAATAACAATAACCACAGATGAACATATATAGTTCACAACCAATGAACGACTCAAGCGTTCCCTTAACAAGTGGGTTAGTAACCCCCTCCTTAGTCCTCATTTCCTTAATCTCAGTTCCTTACCTTACCTTAATCTTAATCTCAATCTTAATCTTAATCTCAGTATACAAACCTTTCCTGGAAGGGATTGGTTGTAGCTTAATTCGAACCTGGGATTTAGGTGATCCCACCGCACCATCTTAATGCCACCTACTCTGGACGGGAGTCCAGCGTAGCTGAGCCGGCAACCGGCCCTAGGCTACAAGTCCGAAGACAAGTCCTTAAGCGGAGGGCGGATCTGATTCAGATACCGTCCCCCTTTTTCCTTAGCATGCATGACCGGAGATCGGTCCCGGGTTTCCTCACTCAAGTTCCAGTTAGTAGACATCTTAAACACCATGTGCTAGCTAAGCCTTAACGGGCATTAACCAACAACCATCAAACTTAACTCTTTCTTAACTCAGTAAGTACTAAACTTGGTTAGTAACAATCTCAAGTCTCGTGGGTTAGTGTAAAGCTAACACAAACACAACGAGAATAAATATAATCCGGTTGCATGCTTTATCTTGTTTTAGTCATAGCAATTAAACAGATAGCACACAAGCCGAGGGACACCTCGTTAGCAAGCAGGTCACAAGAAGGATTGTACCGTTCACCGTCGACGATCGTTTGGTTTATCTCCTTCCAAGTCCCAATTCACAAAGCCTAGAACATTGATTCAGTTTTAGGTTATTATCAATCCAACTCAATAGAATTACTTAACTTTCCTAGACATCAACTTTTACCCATTGTTTTTCACTAAGCCTTATGGTTTTTAACTTGACTCCTAAGTGCATCATTTCCTCATTATTTATTACACTTACTCTCCCACTTAATGACCATCACACCCACCAAACAAGTCCTTAACAATCTCATAACATCCATACTTAATTATCCCCATCATTTCCTAACCTTAAACAAGGTTTTTGGTCCATACAGTGGCCTGTCCGAACTTGTGTCCGGACTTCCCAAGTTCGGACACAAGTCGAGACTCAAAACTGAAAACAGACGCCTGTCCGAACTTGTGTCCGGACTTCGGAAGTTCGGACATGGGTCGAGGAAAATTCAAAGTAGAAGCAGACACGTCCGAACTTGTGTCCGGACTTCCAAAGGTCGGACACAAGTCGAGACTCTGAAAATTTTCACGCAACAGGGCTTGTCCGAACGTCCATGTCCGGACGGATGTTCGGACAAGGCAAAACACTCATTTTCTAAGCCTTCAAACACTTAACCAATTTTCACCAAACTTCTCCTAAACCTTCATAATGTCTTCTAACTTCATTTGTCACATTTACATCCTCATACAACATCCCACAAAACTCATTTTCCATCTCCTTAAACACTTACTCACTTCATACCAAAATTCCTACACTTATGATATTTTCTCCTTGGTTTTCTAAGTGGTGTTTCATACCTATGATAGCCACTATGCCAATAATGTTCCCTCACTACTACAACATCATCTCCCAAGCATCTTTCTCCTTCTAAAACTCTTTTATGCATTTACTTAAAGTTCCTTCCCAAGCTTAAACTTCCATCATCAACACATTATTCCCTTCCTAGTTGTGCAACAACATTTGCCTAAGTCCTAAATACTCAGATACATTCTCTTGATTTCTAAATCCTTCCTAGTAATGCCTAAGTCATTATAAGTCCTTAGAACACCTTATTCTCACCCTTTTTCACCAAGACAATCTCTAGAACATCCTAGTACCTCACTTAGTCATTAAATTCCCTTAGAATGTCTTAAACACTTAAGCTCTCCTTTAAATTTTGCCATAGGTTCTCTAGTATATAATACCACCTAATACATGGTTTTTCTCCATCAAACAACCAACATCACCCAAATTCTCACCACAACACCTTAACACCCAATTTACACCAAAACCACACCACATCATCATATAGTGCTTAAACTTAAAATGCTTGGCACTTAGGCCCTTAAATGACAATAATCTTAACCACTGAATTTCCACATATTATGCCTTCAACCTGCGAATACACTCAACAAGGCTCCCATTGAAATAAAATGCTTCTTGTACTTCACCTTGATATTCTTAAACTATCTCTTTTTCTCATTTGCTCCTTAGTCACAAGTTCACAAGTATAGTCATTGTTTCTCCTAGGTTTTATAACCCTTTTCTAATGTAAACTCTACTAAACTCATCACATACCTAAATCCCATTCCCTTAAACAACAAACACTTAAGGTAAGTAATTTACCTTGTTCTTTTACAAGCTTAAAAGCTTTCTTCCTTAGGTTTTTCTTTGTTCAATCTCGGTCACCAATGTGTATCTCCTTGCCAATGTTCTAACCAATATCCAATGACTCCAATGAGTACTAGATAACACATTAACCCTAAGGACAAACCCTAGGTTAAAAATATGCTTTAAGGTATTAATGTGATTGTTTTACCTTGGTTTCTCAAGACAAACTTGGATATGAAGCAAGAAGGACCTCCTCTCTCCTTTGAAGAGTAGAAACAAGCTAGAACAAGGCATAAACATGGAGTCCCATGAGCATAATTTTCGGACATGTGAAGAAAATGGTGGAAACCTAGATTTTCTTACACTTTCTTTACCTTAAGAGAATGGAGATGCCAATGGAGTCTCCAAACTTGAATTTCCTCCTCTAATGGTGGTTTGACTTGGCACCAAAATGAAGCTCTTGAAGTTTTGAAAAGATAGAAAGGAGGAGCTTGAGCTAACTAAGAAGATGTATTTTGTTTTGGATTTGGAGCTAAAATGAGCAAGATGTGCCAAGGAAGATGGAGCTTTCATGGAGGTTCTACGTGAATGGAGAGAAAGAGAGCAAGAAACCGTGTGAAACAAGGGAGAATGAAGAAGTGAGGAGAGAGAACACTAAAGTGATATTTATGTTAAAAGGTGAATAGTACTTACTTTTTTTTTGCTTTCTCTTTACTTAGCTAGATAAGTGTGGTGAGTCACACTTAAAAACCGGCCCCCTTTTAATGAGGGTAATTAAGTCTTTGTTGACCACAGTCTCACTTATATAGACTATTTATAAACTAGCTTAATTAATTCACTATTCACCAAAACAAGGCACATTGTTGTGAAAATTTTTTGATTTCCCATTGATATAGACTTCCAAATGTGTACTATATAGTACACGTTAATTAAAGAGTAATGATGGACATTTAGCCATTCAAACTCATTTACAAGACAATTTTTCAAAAACGTGCTTTAAGACTCCTTAAAGCACATTTTGTGTTTTAACTTGTTTTCAAGCTTGGTTTTCTTTGGTAATTGATTTAAATGACCATTAGGATATTACTAAGGTCTTAGAACAATATTTGGGTACTCTCCCAAGTCTCTCCAAGCTTAGAGCACGTTTTTGTTAAAACTGCTCTTTTGGTGTTTCCTTATATTTTCTTTGATTAGAAATGTTTCTTAATGTTTCTAAGCATTATTTAGCCTCCTTATATCTTAGTTTATCATTTAAACACCATATCTAAGTTTGGGGTATTTCAATCTACCCCCCTTAAAAGAACTTTGTCCTCAAAGTTCACACATGTGCTTAACCATTCACGGTACACATTCTCTTAATCTTAATACCACATCTTATATTCACATTCATACATCTCAAGACTCAAAGGTCAATCTTAAATACAATACATAAGTATCATACATAACTCAAACTTACACCGAAGTGTAGCAACTTACACAAATTCACATCTTAACCAACCAAACAAACGACAAACATGATCGTTCCGTTTCCTAACTCAAAGCGAGGAAGCTCTACCCCCCTTAAAAGGGGTACGCCCCGTACCCTATACAGACGATCTAGTCAGTAAATAGAAGGTACTTCGCCCTCATCTTATCCTCTAATTCCCACGTGGCCTCTTCGACATCCTGGTTAGACCAGAGAACCTTCACCAGTTCGCACTGACTTGTGGCGAGTGTCCCTAGTCTTGCTGTCCAAGATTCTCTGAGGATTCTCCACGGATCTCATATTTGGTTCTAAAGTCAACCTCTCAGGTTCTAACACATGGGAGGGGTGGTGCATGTATTTCTTTAGCTGTGAAACATGAAAAACATCATGCACTTTACCCAGCTCAGCAGGTAAATTCAACCTGTAAGCAACCGGGCCCACCCGCTCCGTAATCTCATAAGGACCAACAAATTTCGGGCTTAACTTGCCCTTCTGCCCAAACCTGAATACACCCTTCATCGGTGAACTCGCAGAAATACCCGGTCGCCCACTGCGAACTCCAGGTCCCGTCGTCGAACATCAGCATACGACTTCTGCCTATCTTGAGCAGCTTTCATGTTCTCCCTGATTTGCTGAACTTCAGCCTTAACTTGTTCTAAGTACTCTGGTCCTATAATGACCGTCTCACTCGACTCATCCCAGCAGAGCGGTGTACGACATGGTCTACCGTACAACGCTTGAAAAGGTGCCATCTTGATCGAAGCGTGATAGCTGTTGTTGTATGAAAACTCGATCAGATGCAATCTGTCAATCCAACTGCCCTGGAAGTCTAAGGCACATGCCCTTAGCATGTCCTCGAGTGTCTGAATAGTACGCTCAGTCTGACCATCTGTCTGAGGATGGAACGCGGTACTCAGTTTGAGTTCTGTACCCAACGCTTCTCTGGTAGCTCTTCAGTACCTCGAAAGGAATCTGGTATCTCTATCTGACACTATGGTCTTTGGTATGCCGTGATGTCTCATGATTTCTTTCTCAAATAACTCAGCTAATTTGGTCACCTTCCAAGTATCCTTCATCGGTATGAATCGGGCTACTTTGGTAAGGCGATCCACCACCACCCATATCATGTTGAGACCTCCTAGCAGGTGGAAGTCCAACTACGAAGTCCATGGAGATATCATGAAACTTCCATTCCGGAACTGGCATCGACTGTACCATTCCGCCGGTCGTCGGTGCTCGAATTTCACCTTCTGGCATGTGAGACACCTCAAGACGAACTCGGTAACATCTGTCTTCATCCCCGACCACCAGAAGTATCTCTTCATGTCTTTATACATTTTAGAGGCTCCCGGATGGATGGAAACTGAAGAACAGTGTGATCTCTAAGTATACGGTCTTTCAGATCCGTCACCTCGTGGTATGCATAATCGGCCCTTAAGTCTGATCAGATCATCATCATGAAGTCTGAAGTCGTATTTCTGACTCTCAAAGGTACCATCTGTCAGCTTCTGTCTGACCTCTCTCATATACTCATCTGTCCTCTGAGCCTCTCGCACCTCATCAACCAAGCTGGAGAAAGAAACTAGCGAATGGAGTGAGTGTGCTCGACGGCTCAGGGCATCTGCTACAACATTGGCCTTCCCCTCTTTGTATTGGAGGTCAATGTCATAGTCTTTCAGAAACTCTAACCATCTCCTCTGTCGAAGATTTAACTCTTTCTGAGTGAATATGTATTTCAAACTTTTGTGATCGGTGTAGATCGTGACACTAACCCCATATAAGTAGTGGCGCCATATCTTCAAGCGAAGACTACAGCTCCCAGCTCTAAATCATGTGTGGGGTAGTTCTCCTCATGTTTCTTCAACTGGCGTGAGGCATATGCCACCACCTTGCCATGTTGCATGAGCACGCAACCCAGCCCTCTGCCGGATGCATCACAATAAACCTCAAAGCCCTCTGTACCGTCTGGAATGGTCAGTACCGGCGCAGTGGTCAGTGAGTCCTTCAAGCGCTGAAATGATCTCTCACAGTCAACTGTCCACAGAAATGGTGCGTCTTTCTTCATCAGACTGGTCATCGGCTTCGCGACCTTGCTGAAATCTCTAACAAACCTCCTGTAGTAACCTGCCAGACCGAGAAAGCTCCGGATGTCGGTAACAGTCTTCGGCCTTGGCCAGGTACGTACGGCATCAATCTTTGCTGGATCCACTGCGATCCCAGCATCTGAGATGACATGACCTAGGAAAGAGACCTGGTCAAGCCAAAACTCACATTTGGAGAACTTAGCATACAGCTGGTTCTCCCTCAATATTTCCAATACCTTCCTCAGATGTTCCTCATGTTCAGCTTTAGACTTTGAATATATCAGAATGTCATCAATAAAAACCACAACCGACTTGTCCAGCTGCTCCCGGAACAAGCGGTTCATCAGATCCATAAATTTCGCCGGTGCGTTCGACAAACCGAACGGCATCACTGTAAACTCATAGTGGCCGTATCGTGTCCGGAATGCCGTCTTCTCAATGTCTCCCTCCTTAATGGCTATCTGATGATACCCCGATCTGAGATCAATCTTGGAAAACACAGATGCTCCCTTCAACTGATCGAACAGATCGTCAATGCGGGGTAGTGGGTACTTATTTTTCACTGTCACTGCATTCAGCTCTCTGTAGTCGATGCAGAGGCGGAGACTACCATCCTTCTTCTTCACGAAGAGGACTGGCGCTCCCCATGGTGACACACTTGGTCTAATGAATCCCTTATCCAACAAATCTTTCAATTGTTCTTTTAACTCAGTCATTTCTGCCGGAGCCATACGGTATGGTGCTTTGGCTATCGGTCCGGTACCAGGTAGCAGCTCAATGGTGAACTCTACCTCCCGAGTGGGTGGCATGCCGGGCAGTTCCCGTGGAAATAAGTCGGGGAACTCCGACACTACCGGTAAGTCGGGGTCGAACTCAGGGTCTCTCTCTATGTCCTGTACATAGCAGAGGTATACTTCTTCCTTTCTCCTTAATTCTCTATGCATTGCCATGGCGGTGATGATCTTAGTCGAAGGCTCTCTGGGCCTCTGGCGGTATGATATTGTTACCCCAGACGGACTCCTGAGCAGCAATCTATGCTCGGCACAGAGGATACGTCCCTTGTGCCGCTCCAACCAGTTCATCCCGAAGATAACATCAAATCCTAGCTTACTGAACTCAATGAAACTGACTGGGAAGTCTTCCCCCTTAATTCTGATGGTGGCTCCTCGGTAGTAACGAGTGCAACGAACCTTCTCCTTAGACGGGAGCGTAACCGTGAAGTCGGGTAGCTCATCAGCGTCTAGCCCCAACCTGCTCGCAAATGGTGCTGAGACAAAGGTATGCGAGGCCCCTGAGTCGAAGAGAACTGATGCCTCAATCCCATTGATCGGAAAGGTGCCGGTGAGGATAGTACCGCTGGCGTCGGCCTGTGCCTCTGTAAGTATGCTTAGTGCACCTTCCGTACCGAGTCCATAACCTAATTGTGTTCACAAGCTTCATGAGTATTGATGGTATAACAAGAGTCGTAACAATTTATATGAACAACACTGTTATTTTATTCATGACCATCCTGTTTACAACATGTGCTTCAATCTTACATCTCATTTCTCATCTCATTCTAACATTACATGGCTAATATTGTCTAAAGGTTAGGTTTAATCTTCCTGGTCTCATATGCGTCGCATTGATTACTGCTGACGGTGCTGTATTCAGCTTGATTCTCTTAATCCCATGGTATAACATCCTTGATTCTCCTCCCAAAATTAATACATCACCTGACTTAAGGACTATCTTATCTGCACGGTCCGCACGCTTCTGCTCGCCGTATAAAAACTCCGCATCATCTCCAATGGACCAAGACACTACGGGTATCCCTCTTTCGAGAGACTCCGTTGTCTCGTCCTTATCCTGGTGTAGTCCCAGTTTCCCGTCCTTCTCGTAGAAGTTTACAATACAAATGTCTGCTTGGATGTCTGGAATCGGTTCAGCCTCCAACTGCTGAGCGATTTCCACGACTTGTGTAATAACTGGATGGAACTCTTCGGGTATTCCCGGTGGTGAGACTCCATCTTGCTCCCTCATGGTTTGGTAATTATTGGCATACGGATTCCAATCCTTGCCCAAGCTCATCATCTTTAATTTCATCCTTGCTCCCCCTGGGTATTCCGGTGTGTAAAAACCTCCCGGTCCCATTCCTAGTTGATTGCATCTCCCGATGATGGCTATTTGTGCTTCGGGTGTCAGGTATCCCCTTAATAAAATCATACCTGGGCGGATAACCTGACATTGTTCGGTTGGAAAGTGTATGGTTTCGATGTCGGTGTGCTCCGGGCTAGATGTAGATGGTATAGGGTAGCAGATGTTGAATCTTCCTAAAGTGGTAGTAGGTTATATACTTAAGTTCTAATCTCATCTTATTCTCACTTAACTCATTTATTCACCAAACATGCATGATAATGCGGTAAGCAGGTAGTTTTACTACTAAATGGTTATAGTGGTACCTGGCCTCGATGAGGGCTCAGGCTCATCGTCCCGGTCCACCATGTGTAGAGTGGGCCCCGTCTTCTGGGTCACCCGTGGGTTCTTGTCCGCCGGCTGCTGCACCTTCCTCTGACCGTCAGATCCAGCTCCCTGATCGGTCTTGCCCTTGCCCCTGGTATCGGGCCTATAGGCTCTGCTAGCAGGGTTCGGTAACACTCATATGCTCGATGCCCGTAGACTCCACAAAAGTTGCACTCCACCTTATTCCCCTTACAGTCGAGCCCGGGGTGGTCCTTGTGACACCATCTACAGATGAAGCGTCGCTGGTAGCCACCACCGGCTCCCTTCTCAGTCTCAGGTCCTGATGATTCATATAGTCAATCCTCATATCTCATACGGTTACTAATTTATTTCTTAACTCATTCAATATCAATTTCCTTACCCTTTGGCGCCTTAGAGCGCAGTGGTGTAGCTGCAATAGCATAGGTCAGCTTCAATGGCTCTTCCGAAGCCTTCTCCTTTTCCTCCCTCCCCTTTGGGTTCTGATTTTTCTGGGCCTGAGGCTGGTACTTTTGTTTCTTGTACCCTCCTTGCCCTTGACTTTCTGAGCTCTTCCCAGCACTCTTCCTCTTAGCATTCTCCTCGTCCCTCAGCTGGACGGTAATCTCAACCTTAGCAGCGGCATGATAGCACTCCTGCTTTTCCATAATATTAATCACACTTATTTCTCATAATCTAAATCTTATTCACCACTTACTCAAATCTCAATCATTCTTATTACCTGCAAGGTAGTGTAACTCGTCGGCCCCATGCCGTAGCGGAGTCGATGGCTAAGCCCGCCATAGAAGCGGTCCACCAAGATCTGGTCAGAATACCCTAGACCTGGCAGAAGACGGAGCAAGGCAGTGAACTCTGAGTAATACTCGTCCACTGTCATCTTGTCCGACTGCTTAAGCGCATCCAACTGTAAGCGCTTCTTCGTCTGGACATGGGCGGGGTAGTACTTTGCTCGTAGCAAGGCGGTGTACTGCTCCCAGCCGAACTCTGGATTGGCCACATGCTCGGCCCTCACCAGCTTCCACCAATCGCCTGCCGCCCCCTTCAGATAGAAAGCAGCTAGGCGCACCTTGATCCCAGCAGGGACATCAAGGGTCTCGAAGGCGGTCTCCAGCTCGGAGATGTACGCCTCAAGCTTGGCGGGATCGGTCTCCCCCTTAAAATGTGCGGGTCGAAGGTCTGCAAGACTCTTCACCCAATTTGGTTCCCTAGGTTGTGGCGGTGGAGGTGGTGCACCCACACCAGGCTGATAGCCCATATGCCCTAAAGCGGCAGCTACGATCTCTGCGATCGTCTGCCCTCCAGGTATCCCTGAAGTATCCTCACCCCGGCCGCGACCTCGGCCTCCTCTAGGGCGTCCTGCCATCTGAACAAGCATAACTTACATTAGATTCACATTCACCTCTGTTTTGGTTATAAATTTATAACGTCCGTAGACGGTAAAGACAATCCACACTTATTAGTGGTCATCTGACTCTACTCACTCTAACTTCTCACACCCTTAACCCAACACTTATTCCTTACTTATATCCTAACTCGGTGGTTACTCATATCCGGTATTTCTTGATCAGAGCGTAACTACGCTCAGATACCACTTTTTGTAACACCCCATCCAAAGCCTATCGTGGTTATCGCAAACTGACACTTAATCGAATACGTCGCAGTGGAAATAAACACCTGGACCTTGCCACGGTCTGATCGTTAGAATATACCGGCTTAACGTTTACAATACTTGTCCAAAATCCTCATCCAACTCAAACATCAACATTTACAATACCACAACCAACCGAGTACTAATATCTTAAACATAATCTCAAACTTACATCAGTTCAATCTAAACAGTCGGGTGCACAGGCGCAACCCGAACTCAAAATAAACAACCCACCCTAAGTCTAACCGCTCCTACTCTCGTAGTGCGTCCTATGGGTCTCTTACCTGCAAGTGTAAAAATAGCCCCCGAGGGGGTCAGCACGAATGCTGGTACACCCTCTCATGGCCCCCAAGCTAACGGGGCTACTACGACTAATTGTCGATAGCATGGAAATTGATTACATACACAAGCATAATATGAAGTGCAATAACAATAACCACAGATGAACATATATAGTTCACAACCAATGAACGACTCAAGCGTTCCCTTAACAAGTGGGTTAGTAACCCCCTCCTTAGTCCTCATTTCCTTAATCTCAGTTCCTTACCTTACCTTAATCTTAATCTCAATCTTAATCTTAATCTCAGTATACAAACCTTTCCTAGAAGGGATTGGTTGTAGCTTAATTCGAACCTGGGATTTAGGTGATCCCACCGCACCATCTTAATGCCACCTACTCTGGACGGGAGTCCAGCGTAGCTGAGCCGGCAACCGGCCCTAGGCTACAAGTCCGAAGACAAGTCCTTAAGCGGAGGGCGGATCTGATTCAGATACCGTCCCCCTTTTTCCTTAGCATGCATGACCGGAGATCGGTCCCGGGTTTCCTCACTCATGTTCCAGTTAGTAGACACCTTAAACACCATGTGCTAGCTAAGCCTTAACGGGCATAAACCAACAACCATCAACTTAACTCTTTCTTAACTCAGTAAGTACTAAACTTGGTTAGTAACAATCTCAAGTCTCGTGGGTTAGTGTAAAGCTAACACAAACACAACGAGAATAAATATAATCCGGTTGCATGCTTTATCTTGTTTTAGTCATAGCAATTAAACAGATAGCACACAAGCCGAGGGACACCTCGTTAGCAAGCAGGTCACAAGAAGGATTGTACCGTTCACCGTCGACGATCGTTTGGTTTATCTCCTTCCAAGTCCCAATTCACCAAGCCTAGAACATTGATTCAGTTTTAGGTTATTATCAATCCAACTCAATAGAATTACTTAACTTTCCTAGACATCAACTTTTACCCATTGTTTTTCACTAAGCCTTATGGTTTTTAACTTGACTCCTAAGTGCATCATTTCCTCATTATTTATTACACTTACTCTCCCAATTAATGACCATCACACCCACCAAACAAGTCCTTAACAATCTCATAACATCCATACTTAATTATCCCCATCATTTCCTAACCTTAAACAAGGTTTTTGGTCCATACAGTGGCCTGTCGAACTTGTGTCCGGACTTCCCAAGTTCGGACACGAGTCGAGACTCAAAACTGAAAACAGACGCCTGTCCGAACTTGTGTCCGGACTTCAGAAGTTCGGACATGGGTCGAGGAAAATTCAAAGTAGAAGCAGACACGTCCGAACTTGTGTCCGGACTTCCAAAGGTCGGACACAAGTCGAGACTCTGAAAATTTTCACGCAACAGGGCTTGTCCGAACGTCCATGTCCGGACGGATGTTCGGACAAGGCAAAACACTCATTTTCTAAGCCTTCAAACACTTAACCAATTTTCTCCAAACTTCTCCTAAACCTTCATAATGTCTTCTAACTTCATTTGTCACATTTACATCCTCATACAACATCCACAAAACTCATTTCCATCTCCTTAAACACTTACTCACTTCATACCAAAATTCCTACACTTATGATATTTTCTCCTTGGTTTTCTAAGTGGTGTTTCATACCTATGATAGCCACTATGCCAATAATGTTCCCTCACTACTACAACATCATCTCCCAAGCATCTTTCTCCTTCTAAAACTCTTTTATGCATTTACTTAAAGTTCCTTCCCAAGCTTAAACTTCCATCATCAACACATTATTCCCTTCCTAGTTGTGCAACAACATTTGCCTAAGTCCTAAATACTCAGATACATTCTCTTGATTTCTAAATCCTTCCTAGTAACGCCTAAGTCATTATAAGTCCTTAGAACACCTTATTCTCACCCTTTTTCACCAAGACAATCTCTAGAACATCCTAGTACCTCACTTAGTCATTAAATTCCCTTAGAATGTCTTAAACACTTAAGCTCTCCTTTAAATTTTGCCATAGGTTCTCTAGTATCTAATACCACCTAATACATGGTTTTCTCCATCAAACAACCAACATCACCCAAATTCTCTCCACAACACCTTAACACCCAATTTACACCAAAACCACACCACATCATCATATAGTGCTTAAACTTAAAATGCTTGGCACTTAGGCCCTTAAATGACAATAATCTTAACCACTGAATTTCCACATATATATGCCTTCAACCTGCGAATACACTCAACAAGGCTCCCATTGAAATAAAATGCTTCTTGTACTTCACCTTGATATTCTTAAACTATCTCTTTTTCTCATTTGCTCCTTAGTCACAAGTTCACAAGTATAGTCATTGTTTCTCCTAGGTTTTATATAACCCTTTTCTAATGTAAACTCTCTACTAAACTCATCACATACCTAAATCCCATTCCCTTAAACAACAAAACACCTTAAGGTAAGTAATTTACCTTGTTCTTTTACAAGCTTAAAAGCTTTCTTCCTTAGGTTTTTCTTTGTTCAATCTCGGTCACCAATGTGTATCTCCTTGCCAATGTTCTAACCAATATCCAATGACTCCAATGAGTACTAGATAACACATTAACCCTAAGGGACAAACCCTAGGTTAAAAATATGCTTTAAGGTATTAATGTGATTGTTTTACCTTGGTTTCTCAAGACAAACTTGGATATGAAGCAAGAAGGACCTCCTCTCTCCTTTGAAGAGTAGAAACAAGCTAGAACAAGGCATAAACATGGAGTCCCATGAGCACTAATTTTCGGACATGTGAAGAAAATGGTGGAAACCTAGATTTTCTTACACTTTCTTTACCTTGAGAGAATGGAGATGCCAATGGAGTCTCCAAACTTGAATTTCCTCCTCTAATGGTGGTTTGACTTGGCACCAAAATGAAGCTCTTGAAGTTTTGAAAAGATAGAAAGAGGAGCTTGAGCTAACTAAGAAGAATATGTATTTTGTTTTGGATTTGGAGCTAAAATGAGTAAGATGTGACCAAGAGAAGGTGGAGCTAGCATGGAGGTATGCCTCACGTTAATGGAGAAGGGAAAGAGAGCAAGAAACCGTGTGAAACAAGGGAGAATGAAGAAGTGAGGAGAGAGAACCACTAAAGGTGAGATATTATGTTAAAAGGGTGAATAGTTAACTTACTTGTTTTTGCTTTCTCTTTACTTAGCTAGATAAGTGTGGTGAGTCACACTTAAAAACCGGCCCCCTTTTATAAATGAGGGTAATTAAGTCTTTGTTGACCAAATGTCTCACTTATATAGACTTATGTTATAAACTAGCTTAATTAATTCACTATTCACCAAAATAAGGCACATTGTTGTGAAATTTTTGATTTCCCATTGATATAGACTTCCAAATGATACTATATAGTACACATGTTAACTAAAGAGTAATGATGGACATTTAGCCATTCAAAACTCATTTACAAGACAATTTTTCAAAAACGTGCTTTAAGACTCCTTAAAGCATATTTTATGTTTTAACTTGTTTTCAAGCTTGGTTTTCTTTGGTAATTGATTTGAAATGACCATTAGGATATTACTAAGGTCTTAGAACAATATTTGGGTACTCTCCCAAGTCTCTCCAAGCTTAGAGCACGTTTTTGTTAAAACTGCTCTTTTGGTGTTTCCTTATATTTTCTTTGATTAGAAATGTTTCTTAATGTTTCTAAGACATTATTTAGCCTCCTTATATCTTAGTTTATCATTTAAACACCATATCTAAGTTTGGGGTATTTCAATGAGTGTAGCACCCAGAGGTGGGCTACCTCCCACATCGATTGGGGAGGAGCACGAAGTGTACCTTATAGGTGCATGGATACCTCTCCCTTGTGTGACGCGTTTTGGGGTGAAACCCCAGGAACAAATCCGTGCGGCCTGCGTGCCAAAGCGGACAATATCACACATGTGGATTGATTAGGCTGGGCTGTCACAGATGGTATCAGAGCCAGACCCAGGTCGGTGTGCCAGTGGGCCCGCGAGGGCGCTGGGCTCCCGTGAGGGGGGGTGGAGTGTAGCACCCAGAGGTGGGCTACCTCCCACATCGATTGGGGAGGAGCACGAAGTGTACCTTATAGGTGCATGGATACCTCTCCCTTGTGTGACGCGTTTTGGGGTGAAACCCCAGGAACAAATCCGTGCGGCCTGCGTGCCAAAGCGGACAATATCACACATGTGGGTTGATTAGGCTGGGCTGTCACACCTAAGTTGAACTTAGAGTTATAAATTAAGATACCTTAATCATTCAGTGAGTTAAATAAATATGGAGGAAGTGCATGAAGAAATCCAAGAGGATGTGGCTCCTGGTGCGCGCTGTGATCACAAACATGATGCGTGGATGTCCTTGTACGGGTCTTTACGCTCAAATAAATTCTAATGATCACAGATGTTTCATTGGTCGGATACTTCGTCGTTGGAGGTGGCTACATGTCGTTGGTGACCCGCCGAATATAGGGGTACGGTGTAGAGACACGTCAGTTTAACGAGAAGTTATCAATAGGCATGAAATATTCTCAAACTAAACAATTTTCAAACAGCTTGATAGCTCATATAGTTGGTCAATATCATTCAGGGCTGAAAAGCCAAGGTGGGAAAGACACATTTATAACTCACATTTATTCCGCCGCGTTGTTTAGTACGCTTATACTATATTGTTGTGTGCTATGTGAAAAGCATGAACTATGAGTGTTTATTGTAAGATTGTTACAATTGTTTGCTTTACGGTTTTATTATTAAAATGGTATTGCATGTAAAATGAACTACATACTCTCGACCAATGTAACACCCCAACCGCTAATCCTTCCATTATCCTCAAATCATACTCGTAATTGCCTCACTCGCAGCGGAAAACTTACTTACTTAATCCCGGCGGGTGATACAACGCCGTTAGCCATCCAAGACTAACAAGGCTACTACTACTTACAGTAACGGTCTGACGATTAGAATATACCGAATACATGATACTTACTTACATTTGATTACCGAGTATCCAAAATATATAAATTACATTCCAAGTTTATACCCAGAAATTAAGAGTTTGTACATCTACTCCTTCCTAATCAATCACATTTCATTATCCAAAAAGGTGTACCACATGGTACTCCGGCTACTTAAAAAGGCCTTAGCCGTGTACAACTCAGTACACCGTTCCAATCTACTAACTACCCCAAAAAGAATTCATTCCGGTCCTTACTCGACCATCAAGCCTCGCGGGTACCTGTAGAATAAAAACATTCCCCCTAGGGGGTCAGCTTACGCTGAATATGATACCCCGGTCCTTACATGCGGTTGGTTTCATTCATACATACATACATGCTTTATACAATACAATTCGATGCATTCAGTTCACAAGGTATACATACATTCAATACATGCAAGGGAGACATCACAAGTCAACCATTCATACTTACCGAATACTCACCGTCGTACGGAGATACACTTCTCCAATTCATACAAAGGTCTTGTTAGCTTCATTACACACCCGGGTTAATCGGGTGATCAATACTCTTTTACTCAAGGTCAATGACTTACAATAGTCAAGACCAATACTCATACAATACTTTACTTCTTACTTACTTTACTCAAGTCAAGTCGGTATGACCTCCGGGCAGGGATTACTACATCCCACCACCGGGCTTTAGGGTGGCCCACTAATCCAGGATGCTACCCATTGAAGGGGATTGGTCCATGGAAAAGATTACAACCAGGATTCGGATCCAACCTCTTGTGTTTCCTTATCCTCACGCGTGGCCGAAACTATATCGGACTTCTACTCATTCCATTTTACTCATTACTCAAGTTAGGAGTTAGATGGTTAGGAAATAGTAGAAGTCATTACTCCCATACCATACATCAATACACTACTCAAGTACACAACATTTACACATACTCTTCATTCTCATTCATATATTTCATGAATTATACAAACTAAATGTTCAAGAGAATACAACAAGAACAATATGGTTCAAACACAATTATGTGCAATAAAAGTCCGATTCGTGCATTTATCTTATTGGTGATCACATAAGCACACAAATCGGGGTAACCAAGTTAGGCTACAGGGCATGAAGAAATCATACAGTTCACCGTCGTATTCGTACTACCGGTCCTTCGGTGTTCACAAATCGAATCCTATAACATACATTGAGTTGTATGGTTAAAGACTTATTATTTGTTTAGCTCCTACTCCAACACCTTTCCCTAGGCATACTCACTACGTCTTACATGTCACAAGTGGTTACGAATCCATTCCTTACTTTGGGTTTGCTTCCTTACTCATGTACAAGTTCTCTTATTACTTTTAACCACAATGGTATATACTTATACATATATATACAGGTGTGTGCATACATATATGTACATATGGTTACTAGGGTTAACAAAATTTTTTTTTTATAAGTTTGGGCCGACCGACCCACCGTCCGACCCAACCTCTGGGTCGGTCCATTCCAGTGAGTTTCCCGTTCTTTAGACTTTGCCCGACCGACCCAAGACTGTTCCGACCGACCCATACACCTCTGGGTTGGTCCATTACAGAAAATTCCCGGCCCTGGAACCCATCAAGACCGACCCACGACCGACCCTACCTCCTGGGTCGGTCGAAGTTAGAAACTTCGTCCCAGTGCCTTTAAGTCCTGACCGACCCATGACCGACTCACGGCTTCTGGGTCGGTCCGTTCCTGAAAGTTTTGGTTTGTTACTTATGCCCCGACCGACCCACCGACCGATCCATCCTCTGGGTCGGTCGGTAGCAGGATATGCCTACAGATTTTGTTTTCATTTCCTTTCTTACCCATTCCTTCCCCAATCTTCCTACATACATCCTAACATGTTTTAGTACTAATTAAACCCTCTAAACCACCTTAGTTCATCCACCAAACTCCTTACCCAATCTTAGATTCTCTTACACATTTTCCTCATTTCTTTTCAACACTTGCATCAGTTTTCACTTCTCCATTGCTACAGATTTTTAAACTTTCTTCTACTCTCAATGTTTCCTCAACTAATGCCACTCCTCGCATTCTAAATACATTAACTCACATCCTAGTTCTATCTCATTAACTAGTTCCTCTCCAAATCTGTTTCAAGATACTAAACTACTTCCTTTTACACTCTTCATATACACCTAGTTGCTTCATAGGTTATTCCCTCTTCGTAAACAACTATGTCCTCTAGTTTCTAGACAAATTCGGACATAGTCTCCCCTATATTTTTAGCTTTAGCCCACACATTATTTCAGCTCACAACTTCTATACTAATTCGCACACCATTATGCACACTACAACACATCAAATTTTCCTGCACATGTACATACACTACCCAAGGTTTTCCAAAGCTTTTAATCATCATTTACAAACTTCAAACTGTTACATAACCTTTCCTCCTTATTATACTACCACATACTCATTACTCATTATCATTTACACTACTTATTTTTACTACTCAAAAACTGTTACATAGCACAGTACAACTAGTTCCAGGTAAGAGTAATTACCTTGTTGTTTCTAGTTTTTCTTTTCTTTCTTGTCTTCTTCTTCCTTCTTTCCTTCTTCCTTGTTCTTCCTCACACAATACACAATGCTACAGCCACCATACCAATACACACCAACTACTTAGCATTCATTTCAAACTAACCCTAGAATTTAGATGTTTTTAGGGTTTAGAAAAGAGTATTACCTTCCAGCCAATGAATGAGGTTCTTGACTAGCAAGAGAGTAAGATTCCTAGCCCAAAGAAGAAGCCAAAATCGGCTGGAATACAAGGAACAAAACAAAGCTTACTTTGAATTTTCGTTTTGCCAACAATGGCTAGAAAAAGATGGGTTTTCAAGAATATTTTTACCTCAAAATGACAAGGAGGTGAAGGTGCTTCTAATGGTGGTACTCAAGCTCCAAATGCAGCACACCCATGGAGATGAAGTTGGTTGTTTTCGATTTTTGAAAGGAGGAAGACATTCTCCTTTGCAAGGGGATTCCAATGGTACTAATTTTGTAATTTCTGGAGAAGGATTAAGGGGTTAATAAGAGGGGAGAAGGTGGAAGTTGAGTGGGTGTTCTACTAGCCTCCATTACCGGCTGGGAGAGGAGAAAAATCAGAAGGAAGAAGAAGGTGGGTACGGTGAGGGAGTGAGGGATGGAGGAGAGAGAGACCACTTCCTTTTCTACTTTTCTACTATTTTATTTGTCTTTTAGCTAATAAGAGAGAGTTAAGAGAGTGAGGGAGGGGGGAGCTGGCCGGCCCACTCACACACACACTCAGATTTTTATTTTTATTTTCACTAGTGGACACATTAACTTTGCCTATTTGCATTCTCACCCCACAACTTCCCGGTTGTTACAGTTTTTACTAACCGGAGCCCGTTTTCCGGAATTTTCTCGTTTATCTAATTTTATTGGTTCCCAGCCTTTATTACTGTTCGTTAATGACTATTTGGTTGACCAAAATCACTACGAGTCTATTTGACTCACTTAAAGTCGCGTTTTCCCGGTTTCCTCAAAAAACGCGCTTTAAGGTTTGTTTATGCTTTTAACCCATTTTAAAGGTCCGTTTTCTTCGGGATTTGTTCCCTCATGTTTATTTAAGTGTAATTAAGCTTTTAAAAATTATAATTAGCCTAATTAATCACTGTTTTTAATTACGGGTATTTCAATCTACCCCCCTTAAGGAACTTTGCCCTCAAAGTTGCTCAAGGTTTACGGTTTACTATTCTACTCGTTTGGCAAGCCAATTGCCACAATGCACTCTACTACCACCTTACAAGGTGTTCACAATTCTTACACTACAGCATACATCAATTCAAATACCATGCACCATACTTAATTCAAATATCATACACCATACTCAATTCAAATACCATACACCATACTCAATTCAATTCACACATTCCACATACCATTCACAATACACTTCACATTGTCCTTCGTGTCATATACCGTACAACACCAATGTATTACTCATTACACACATACCATACACATACCATACTCATTGTACTACATACCGGATACTACTAGCACTACATGTGCCAATAAAATACAATTACAATACATACATACTATGCAATGCTAACCCGAAGCAATGCAAAAGCAAAAAGGCTCTACCCCCTTAAAAGGGGTACGCCCCATACCCTCCGTACTATAAGGATACTAGACATCTAGTCTACAAATAGATTCGGGTACTTCACCTTCATGGCGTCTTCTAATTCCCAAGTCGCTTCCTCGACATCGTGGTTAGACCACAAGACATTCACCATGCGTACAGATTTATGGCGAGTGTCTCTTGTCTTCGTCTAAAGGATTCGCAATTGAGTCTCGACATATCTCATCGTCGGCTCAAGGGATAGTTGCTCGGGTTCTAATACATGAGAGGGATCGGCTATGTATTTCTTGAGTTGTGATACATGAAAGACATCATGAACACGCCCCAATTATTCCGGCAATGCTAGCCTATAGGCTACGGCTCCAATCCTCTCGATAATCGTGTACGGGCCTACAAATTTCGGGCTCAGCTTGCCCTTCTGGCCAAATCGAAAGACGCCCTTCATAGGTGAGACACGCAAGAACACTTGGTCGCCCACGGCGAACTCAAGGTCACGTCATCGGACATCCGCATAGGATTTCTGTCTATCTTGGGCTGCTTTCATATTTGCTCGAATTTGCTGAACTTCAGCTTGTACTTGTTCTAAATACTCCGGTCCTATGATGACCGCTTCACTTGATTCATCCCAACACAACGGGGTACGGCAAGGTCTACCATACAAAGCTTGGAAAGGCGACATCTTAATCGAAGCATGATAGCTATTGTTATACGAAAACTCGATAAGATGAAGCTTATCAATCCAGCTCCCCTGGAAGTCTAAGACACATGCCCTAAGCATATCCTCTAGTGTCTGGATGGTCCTTTCTGTCTGACCGTCGGTCTGAGGATGGAAGGCGGTGCTAAGCTACAACTCAGTACCAAGCGCTTCCCGTGTTGCTCTCCAGTATCTCGAAAGAAATCTAGTGTCATGGTCAGATACTATGGTTTTCGGGACTCCGTGGTGTCGGATGATCTCCTTGTCGAATAGCTCCGTGAGCTTCACCACCTTCCAGGTGTCCTTCATCAGTATGAATCGGACAACCTTGGTGGGACGATCGACTACTACCCAGATCATGTTGATTCCTCCCCTAGCAGGTGGGAGTCCAACAACAAAATCCATAGAGATATCGTAGAATTTCCACTCCGGAATGGGCATAGATTGCACCATTCCTCCCGGTCTCTGGTGCTCGAACTTCACCTTCTGGCATGTGAGACACCTCAGAACATACTCAGTCACGTCGGATTTCATTCCTGACCACCAGAAGTACCTCTTCATGTCTTTGTACATTTTAGAGGCTCCCGGATGGACATGTAGTGTGGAACAGTGTGACTCTCGCAGAATGCGATCCCTTAGCCCAGCATTGCTTCGGGGGACGCATAATCTGCCATTCAACTGGATCAGACCATCTCCATGCAATTTGAAGTCGTACTTTCGGCTCTCGAAGGTACCCTCTATGATTTTCTATCTGATCTCAGTGAAGTAAGGGTCGCTCAACTGAGCGTCTCGCACCTCGTAAACTAAGCTAGAAGAAGCGAGTAGCGAATGGAGCGAGTGTGCTCGACGACTCAGGGCGTCGGCTACAATGTTTGCCTTCCCTTCTTTATACTGGAGGTTGATGTCGTAATCTGAGAGGAACTCCATCCACCTCCTCTATCTTAGGTTCAGTTCTTTCTGGGTGAATACATGCTGCAAACTTTTGTGGTCGGAGTAGATGGTGATGCTTACCCCATAGAGATAGTGTCAACATATCTTCAAGGCGAAGACAATGACTACTAACACTAGATCGTGTGTCGGGTAATTCTCCTCATGCTTTTTCAGCTGGCGGGAGGCGTAAGCTACAATCTTGCCATGTGCATGAGTACGCATCCCATGCCCTTGCCCGATGCATCACAATACACCTCAAATCCCTCTGTGCCCTCTGGAAGAGTGAGAATTGACGTTGAGGTCAATGAGTCTTTTAGGCTCTGGAAGGATACCTCGCACTCGTCTGTCCATACAAACGGTGCATATTTCTTCATCAGTGTAGTCATGGGATTAGCGACTTTTGAGAAGTCCTTCACAAACCTCCGGTAATAACCGGCTAAACCAAGAAATCTCCCGATGTTGGTAACAGTCTTAGGTCTAGGCCATGATCGTACTGCTTCGATTTTTAATGGATCTACTGAAATGCCCGTGCTCGAGATGACATGACCGAGGAAAGATACCTGATCTAGCCAAAACTCGCATTTGGAGAACTTCGCATACAGCTGATTCTCGCGCAGTGTCTCAAGTACTCTTCTCAAGTGGTTTTCATGTTCTTCTGGAGACTTCGAATATACAAGGATGTCGTCAATGAATACTACTACTAAAGTGCCCAGCTGATCACTGAATAATCGATTCATTAGGTCCATGAATTTGGCTGGTGCGTTAGACAAACCGAATGGCATCACCGTGAATTAGTAGTGGCCATATCTTGTTCGGTATGTTGTTTTCTCAATGTCTTGCTCTTTAATAGCAATTTGATGATATCCGGATCGGAGATCAATCTTAGAGAAGACCGAAGCTCCCTTCAACTTATCGAACAGGTGCGTGGCAATGGATACTTGTTCTTTACAGTGACCGCATTAAATTCGCGGTAGTCGATGTAGAGGTGGAGACTACCATCCTTCTTCTTAACGAAGAGGACCGGTGCTCCCCAGGGTGATACGCTCGGGCGTATAAACCCTTTGTCGAGTTGATCACGTAGTTCCTCTTTAAGCTCTGTCATTTCTGCAGGTGCCATACGGTATGGTGCCCTAGCAATAGGACCAGTACCAGGTACGAGGTCAATTTCAAACTCTACTGCTCTCTGTGGTGGCATACCAGGTAGCTCCTTCGGAAATACATCAGGGAATTCTGAAACTACTGCTACATCATTACTGAATTCTGGATCTCTCTCCAGGTCTTGCACATGGCACAAATACACATCATGACCTTTTCTGAGCTCCCGGTACATCGCCATAGCAGAGATGACTGTGGTTGAATGCTCTCTCAGCCTCTGGCGGTATGAAACAGTGACCCCAGATGGACTCTTGAGCAGCAATCGGTGCTCGGCGCATAAGATCCATCCCTTGTGCCGCTCCAACAAGTTCATTCCAATTATTAAGTCGAATCCCAACCCGTTGAATACAATGAAGGAGAAGGGAAATGCTTCACCTTTGATTTGAATGGTGGCGGTGTGGTAGTACTTAGTACACTTTACTCGCACCTTCGACGGGAGAGTAACCAAGAAATTTGGCAGCTCATCTGCGTCTAGCCCCAACCTTGTCGCGAATGATGGCGATACAAAGATGTGAGAGGCACCGGAGTCGAACAGTACTGAGGCTTCGATGCCGTTTACTGGGAATGTTCCCGTTAGAATGGTGCCGCTTTTGCCGGCTTGTTCTTCGGTGAGGATACTCAGGTTACCTTCCATACCGAGTCCACAACCTATTGATTCATAAGATTATAAGTAACGATGGTGGAACGCAAGTGGAATTTAATAGCTAACACTGCTTTTATTGAATAAACCAACCATCATACATACTGTGTCTCTAATACACGTTACTACTGGATTACATGATACTACAAGATTAATACTTTCTAAAGGTAAGATTCAGGCGTCCTGGTTTCATGTTTGTGGCATTGATTATTGTCGGTGGTGCCGTATTCAACTTGATCTTCTGGATCCCGTGATACAGCAACCTTGATTTTCCACCCATGACTAGAACATCTCCTGATCTCAACACCAATTTCTCTACGAGGTCCACACGCTTCTGCTCGCTATACAAGAATACGGCGTCATCACCAATGGACCAAGACACTACGGGCACTCCCTGTTCAAGAGATTCCGTCGTCTCGTCCTTATCTTGGTGTAAGCCAAGTCGTCCTTTTTTCTCATAAAAGTTGACAATACAGAGGTCTGCTTCAAGTGCAAGGATTGGTTCATCTTCACATTGTTGTGCAATTTCTACAGCTTATGTGACAAGCTTTTGGTATTCAGGGGGTACTGATGGAGGTATGGCTTTGTCTCCTGCTCGCGTCGTTTGGTATGTCTTGGTATAAGGGTTCCAATCCTTTCCCAAGCACATCATTTTCAGCTTCATTGTTGCTCCACCGGGGAATTCGGGTGTATAAAATCCTCCTCAACCCGTTCCTAGTTCGTTGCATCGTCGGATGATTGAAACTTGCACTTCGGGTGTCAGGTATCCTTTTAATAAGATCATACCTGGGCGGATAACCTGACACTACTCGTTGTTGAAGTGGTGAGTGTTGATGTCGGCCTCTTCATGAGGTGGGTTTGAAAGTATTGGGTAACAGATAAGGAATTTCCCTCAGGTGGTAAATTACATCTAGCGTGAGTTCTAGGCTCACTAATTCATTTAATGCTCAATACATACTTCCATTTTACTTACTCATGCTTAATCTCATACTTCAAGTTCTTACGCATTCATGCATCCATTCATACAGATATTTCATTACTCTAGACATACTTCTCAAGGATTAAAAGTTACGGTTAATACCTGGCCCGGACTTAGTCCCGGTTCCGTCACGGTCAATAATTTGTAAGGCCGGCTGCCTCTACGGTGCGCCCTTCTGCGGACCCCGGGACCCCTGTCCCTGCAAGGTGTGCTGGGCATGCGCATCGCCAGATGTAACCTCCTTTCCTTCACGCTGCTTGTAGCCCTGGTAGTTGCCCTTGGGCTTAGAATTTTCTGGGCATGCATTAGCACGGTGCCTCGGCTTCTGGAAATTGTAGCAGCGGATCTCCCTTCCTTGGCAATTAGTGCTGGGATGATCCTTGTTGCAGTTTTGGCACACATAGCTACGGCCATCATTTTGGCCCTTGCCATGGCCAAATCCAGAACCTATAGCTTCCAAGTTAGCGAGGTTTGGTATACTCACAATACTCAATAAACATACTAATTCGCAGGTGTACTAATTCAATTCCGGGTTCTTACCCTTGTAGGGCTGGGACCTCAGTGGCTTCGCTGCCACTGGTGCGGTGTAGGCAATCTGTAACGGCTCAGCTGCCTTGCCCTTCTCAGCATGGGCACCGCCATCTCCAGAGGTGTTCTTCTGGTGGGAGTACTTCCCTTTCTTCTTCATCCATGGTTTGGTTTGGTTTTAATCGTCGGAGGGGTTACCCTTGCTGCTCACCTTGTGCTTCAGCGCTTGCTCCTCATCTCTTAGCTGGCAGGTGATCTCAACTCGAGATGCAGCGTGGTAACACTCCTGAATTACTTGGTATTAGATTACGCATTTACATACTGGAATACTAATTCACATTGCTCATGGCTTTTAAGGGTTCATCGTTGATTACCTGAAGGGAGGTAAACCGTGTGAAGCCCATGCCATACCGGAGTCGATGGCTCAATCTGCCATAGAAGCGGTCGACCAAGACTTGGCCGGTAAACCCAACATCGGGTAGGAGTCTAAGAAGAGAGGTGAAGGTGCGGTAATATTCATCAACCGTCATCTTCTCCGTCATCTTCAGGGAATCGAGCTCAAGCCGTTTCTTGGTCTTGACATGCTCGGGATAGTACTTTGATCGGAGGAGAGAGGTGTATGCTTCCCAACAGAATGCGGGGTCGGCTACGTGCTCGGCCTTAACGAGCTTCCACCAGTCCATAGCTGCGTCCTTAAGGTAATACGCAGCTATCCTCACTCGAACTCCAGCGGGAGTCTCAAGTGTCTCGAATGCCGTCTCCATCTCGGAGAGGTAGGCCTCGAGCTTGGCGGGGTCGCTCTCGCCTCTAAAACATGGAGGTCGAAGGTCGGCGACTGCCTTTACCCAATTGGTTTCACGGGGTTGAGGCGGGTCGGGCTGCTGTTGTTACTGATGCTGCTGGTTTTGCTGGGTTTGTTGTACAGCGTTGATTACTTGTGGTAGCATCTATGCTACTGTGGCGGCGACGATCTCAGCTATCGTTTGCGCGCCTGGCCCCTCAGAGGCTTCGCCTCTAGTTCGGCCTCGGCCTCGTCCTAACATGTGAACAAGTGTGGATTACATTAGATACTGTGACACAATGACCGTGTGGTCTTGATTCAACAATGGTATCGTCTTTACAGACGTAAAGGGGTATCCGTTATTGCTAACGGTAATTCCTAGTTAGGTTCCTAATTCTCCGTTGTAAAACGGTTTATAACCTAACTCGGTAATCACTACACTCGGTATTCTAATCATTAGAGTGAGACTTCACTCTGATACCACTTTTTGTAACACCCCAACCGCTAATCCTTCCATTATCCTCAAATCATACTCATAATTACCTCACTCGCAGCGGAAAACTTACTTGCATACTTACTCCCGACGGGTGATACAACGCCGTTAGCCATCCAAGACTAACAAGGCTACTACTACTTACAGTAACGGTCTAACGATTAGAATATACCTAATACATGATACTTACTTTACAACGCCTAATACTTACTTACATTTGATTACCGAGTATCCAAAATATATAAATTACATTCCAAGTCTATACCCAGAAATTAAGAGTTTGTACATCTACTCCATTCTAATCAATCACATTTCATTATCCAAAAAGGTGTACCACATGGTACTCTGGCTACTCAAAAAGGCCTTAGCCGTGTACAACTCGATACACCGTTCCAATCTACTAACTACCCCAAAAAGAATTCATTCCGGTCCTTACTCGACCATCACGCCCCGCGGGTACCAGTAGAATAAAAACATTCCCCCTAGGGGGTCAGCTTACGCTGAATATGATAACCACATACCCCGCGTACTAGCGAGGGTACGCCAACTATTTGGTCGAGTACATGCGGTTCGTTTCATTCATACATACATACATGCTTTATACAATACAATTCGATGCATTCAGTTCACAAGGTATACATACATTCAATACATGCGAGGGAGACATCACAAGTCAACCATTCATACTTACCAAATACTCACCGCCATACGGAGATACACTTCTCCAATTCATACAAAGGTCTTGTTAGCTTCATTACACACCCAGGTTAATCGGGTGATCAATACTCTTTTACTCAAGGTCAATGACTTACAATAGTCAAGACCAATACTTATACAATACTTTACTTCTTACTTACTTTACTCAAGTCAAGTCGGTATGACCTCCGGGCAGGGATTAATACATCCCACCACCGGGCTTTAGGGTGGCCCACTAATCCAGGATGCTACCCATTGAAGGGGATTGGTCCATGGAAAAGATTACAGCCAGGATTCGGATCCAACCTCTTGTGTTTCCTTATCCTCACGCGTGGCCGAAACTATATCGGACTTCTACTCATTCCATTTTACTCATTACTCAAGTTAGGAGTTAGATGGTTAGGAATTAGTAGAAGCATTACTCCCATAACATACATCAATACACTACTCAAGTACACAACATTTACACATACTCTTCATTCTCTTTCATATATTTCATGAATTATACAAACTAAATGTTCAAGAGAATACAACAAGTACAATATGGTTCAAAAACAATTATGTGCAATAAAAGTCCGATTCGTGCATTTATCTTATTAGTGATCACATAAGCACACAAATCGGGGTAACCAAGTTAGGATACAGGGCATGAAGAAATCATACCATTCACCGCCGTATTCGTACTACCAGTCCTTCGGTGTTCACAAATCGAATCCTATAACATACATGGAGTTGTATGGTTAAAGACTTATTATTTGTTTAGCTCCTACTCCAACACCTTTCCCTAGGCATACTCACTACGTCTTACATGTCACAAGTGGTTACGAATTCATTCCTTACTTTGGGTTTGCTTTCTTACTCATGTACAAGTTCTCTTATTACTCTTAACCACAATGGTATATACTTATACATATATATACAGGTGTGTGCATACATATATGTACATATGGTTACTAGGGTTAACACAATTTTTTTTATAAGTTTGGGCCGACCGACCCAACGTCCGACCCAACCTCTGGGTCGGTCCATTCCAGTGAGTTTCCCATTCTTCAGACTTTGCCTGACCGACCCAAGACTGTTCCGACCAACCCATACACCTCTGGGTCGGTCCATTACAGAAAATTCCCGGCCCTGGAACCCATCAAGACCGACCCATGACCGACCCTACCTCCTGGATCGGTCGAAGTCAGAAACTTCATCCTAGTGCCTTTAAGTCCCGACCGACCCATGACCGACTCACGGCTTCTGGGTCGGTCCGTTCTCGAAAGTTTTGGTTCTGTTACTTATGCCCCGACCGACCCACCGACCGATCCAACCGCTGGGTCGGTCGGTAGCAGGATATGCCTACAGATTTTGTTTTTCATTTCCTTTCTTACCCATTCCTTCCCCAACCTTCCTACATACATCCTAACATGTTTTAGTACTAATTAAACCCTCTAAACCACCTTAGTTCATCCACCAAACTCCTTACCCAATCTTATATTCTCTTACACATTTTCCTCATTTCTTTTCAACACTTGCATCAGTTTTCACTTCTCCATTGCTACAGATTTTTAAACTTTCTTCTACTCTCAATGCTTCCTCAAATAATGCCACTCCTAGCATTCTAGATACATTAACTCACATCCTAGTTCTATCTCATTAACTAGTTCCTCTCCAAATCTGTTTCAAGATACTAAACTACTTCCTTTTACACTCTCCATATACACCTTGTTGCTTTCTAGGTTATTCCCTGTTCGTAAACTACTAAGTCCTCTAGTTTCTAGACAAATTTGGACATAGTCTCCCCTATATTTTTAGCTTTAGCCCACACATTATTTCAGCTCACAACTTCTATACTAATTCGCACACCATTATGCACACTACAACACATCAAATTTTCCTGCACATGTACATACACTACCCAAGGTTTTCCAAAGCTTTTAATCATCATTTACAAACTTCAAACTGTTACATAACCTTTCCTCCTTATTATACTACCACATACTCATTACTCATTATCATTTACACTACTTATTTTTACTACTCAAAAACTGTTACATAGCACAATACAACTAGTTCCTGGTAAGAGTAATTACCTTGTTGTTTCTAGTTTTTCTTTTCTTTCTTGAGTTCTTCTTCCTTCTTTCCTTCTTCCTTGTTCTTCCTCACACAATACACAATGCTACAGCCACCATACCAATACACACCAACTACTTAGCATTCATTTCAAACTAACCCTAGAATTTAGATGTTTTTAGGGTTTAGAAAAGAGTATTACCTTCCAGCCAATGAATGAGGTTCTTGACTAGCAAGAGAGTAAGATTCCTAGCACAAAGAAGAAGCTAAAATCGGCTAGAATACAAGGAACAAAACAAAGCTTACTTTGAATTTTCGTATTGCCAACAAGGGCTAGAAAAAGATGGGTTTTCAAGAATATTTTTACCTCCAAATGATAAGGAGGTGAAGGTGCTTCTAATGGTGGTACTCAAGCTCCAAATGCAGCATACCCATGGAGATGAAGTTGGTTGTTTTCGATTTTTGAATGGGGGAAGACATTCTCCTTTGCAAGGGGATTCCAATGGTACTAATTTTGTAATTTTGGAGAAGGATTAAGGGGTTAACAAGAGGGGAGAAGGTGGAAGTTGAGTGGGTGTTCTACTAGCCTCCATTACCGGCTGGGAGAGGAGAAAAATCAGAAGGAAGAAGAAGGTGGGTACGGTGAGGGAGTGAGGGATGGAGGAGAGAGAGAGCCCACTTCCTTTTCTACTTTTCTACTTATTTTATTTGTCTTTTAGCTAATAAGAGAGAGTTAAGAGAGTGAGGGAGGGGGGAGCTGGCCGGCCCACTCACACACACACACTCAAATTTTTATTTTTATTTTCACAAGTGGACACATTAACTTTGCCTATTTGCATTCTCACCCCACAACTTCCCAATTTTTACTTACCGGAACCCTTTTTCCAGAATTTTCTCGTGTAATTAATTTTATTGGTTTCCAGCCTTTATTACTGTTCGTTAATGACTATTTGGTTGACCAAAATTGCTACGAGTCTATTTGACTCGCTTAATGTCGCGTTTTCCCGGTTTCCTCAAAAAACGCGCTTTAAGGTTCGTTTATGCTTTTAACCCATTTTAAAGGTCCGTTTTCTTCGGGATTTGTTCCCTCATGTTTATTTAAGTGTAATAAAGCTTTTAAAAATTATAATTAGCCTAATTAATCTCTGTTTTTAATTACGGGGTATTTCAATCTACCCCCCTTAAGGAACTTTGCCCTCAAAGTTGCTCAAGGTTTACGGTTTACTATTTTACTCGTTTGGCAAGCCAATTGCCACAATGCACTCTACTACCACCTTACAAGGCGTTCACAATTCTTACACTACAGCATACATAAATTCAAATACCATGCACCATATTTAATTCAAATACCATACACCATAGTCAATTCAAATACCATACACCATACTCAATTCAATTCACACATTCCACATACCATTCACAATACACTTCACATTGTCCTTCGTGTCATATATCGTACAACACCAATGTATTACTCATTACACACATACCATACACATACCATACACATACCATACTCATTGTACTACATACCGGATACTACTAGCACTACATGTGCCAATAAAAACAATTACATACATACATACGAGCATGCTACCCCGAAGCATGCAAAAGCAAAAAGGCTCTACCCCCCTTAAAAGGGGTACGCCCCGTACCCTCCGTACTATACGGATACTAGACATCTAGTCTACAAATAGATTCGGGTACTTCGCCTTCATGGCGTCTTCTAATTCCCAAGTCGCTTCCTCGACATCGTGGTTAGACCACAAGACCTTCACCATGCGTACAGATTTATGGCGAGTGTCTCTTGTCTTCGTATCAAGGATTCACAATTGAGTCTCGACATATCTCATCGTCGGCTCTAGGGATAGTTGCTCGGGTTCTAATACAAGAGAGGGATCGGCTATGTATTTCTTGAGTTGTGATACATGAAAGACATCATGAACACGCCCCAATTATTCCGGCAATGCTAGCCTATAGGCTACGGCTCCAATCCTCTCGGTAATCGTGTACGGGCCTACAAATTTTGGGCTCAGCTTGCCCTTCTGGCCAAATCAAAAGACGCCCTTCATAGGTGAGACACGTAAGAACACTTGGCCTCCCACAGCGAACTCAAGGTCACGTCGTCGCACATCCGCATAGGATTTCTGTCAATCTTGGGCTGCTTTCATATTTGCTCAAATTTGCTGAACTTCAACTTGTACTTGTTCTAAATACTCCGGTCCTATGATGACCGCTTCACACTATTCATCCCAACACAACGGGGTACGGCAAGGTCTACCATACAAAGCTTGGAAAGGCGACATATTAATCGAAGCATGATAGCTGTTGTTATACGAAAACTCGATAAGATGAAGCTTATCAATCCAGCTCCCCTGGAAGTCTAAGGCACATGCCCTAAGCATATCCTCAAGTGTCTGGATGGTCCTTTCTATCTGACCGTCGGTCTAAGGATGGAAGGCGGTGCTAAGCTTCAACTCAGTACCAAGCGCTTCCCATGTTGCTCTCCAGTATCTCGAAAGAAATCTGGTGTCGCGGTTAGATACTATAGTTTTTGGGACTCCGTGGTGTCGGATGATCTCCTTGTCGAATAGCTCTGTGAGCTTCACCACCTTCCAAGTGTCCTTCATCAGTATGAATCGGGCAACCTTGGTGAGACGATCGACTACTACCCAGATCATGTTGAGTTCTCCCCTAGCAGGTGGGAGTCCAACAACAAAATCCATAGAGATATCGTAGAATTTCCACTCCAGAATGGGCATAGATTGCACCATTCCTCCCGGTCTTCGGTGCTCAAACTTCACCTTCTGGCATGTGAGACACCTCAGAACATACTCAGTCACGTCGGATTTCATTCCTGACCACCAGAAGTACCTCTTCATGTCTTTGTACATTTTAGAGGCTCCCGGATGGACATGTAGTGTGGAACAGTGTGACTCTCGCAGAATGCGTTCCCTTAGCCCAGCATTGCTTCGCGGGACGCATAATCTGCATTCAACCGGATCAGACCATCTCCATGCAATTTGAAGTCGTACTTTCGGCTCTCGAAGGTACCCTCTATGATTTTCTGTCTGATCTCAGTGAAGTAAGGGTCGCTCAACTGAGCGTCTCACACCTCGTAAACCAAGCTAGAAGAAGCGAGTAGAGAATGGAGCGAGTGTGCTTGACAACTCGGGGCGTCGGCTACAATGTTTGCCTTCCCTTCTTTATACTGGATATTGATGTCGTAATCTGAGAGGAACTCCATCCACCTCCTCTGTCTTAGGTTCAGTTCTTTCTGGGTGAATACATACTGCAAACTTTTGTGGTCGGAGTAGATGGTGATGCTTACCCCATAGAGATAGTGTCGCCATATCTTCAAGGTGAAGAAAATGGCTCATAACTCTAGATCGTGTGTCGGGTAATTCTCCTCATGCTTTTTCAGCTGGCGGGAGGCGTAAGCTACAACCTTGTCATGCTGCATGAGTACGCATCCCATGCTCTTGCTCGATGCATCACAATACACCTCAAATCCCTCTGTGCCCTCTGGAAGAGTGAGAATTGGCGCTGAGGTCAATGAGTCTTTTAGGCTCTGGAAGGATACCTTGCACTCGTTTATCCATACAAACGGTGCATCTTTCTTCATCAGTGTAGTCATGGGCTTAGTGACTTTTGAGAAGTCTTTCACAAACCTCCGGTAATAACCGGCTAAACCAAGAAAGCTCCGGATGTCGGTAATAGTCTTAGGTCTAGGCCATGATCGTACTGCTTCGATTTTTGATGGATCTACTAAAATGCCCGCACTCGAGATGACATGACCGAGGAAAGATACCTGATCTAGCCAAAACTCGCATTTGGAGAACTTCACATACAGCTGATTCTCGCGCAGTGTCTCAAGTACTCTTCTCAAGTGGTTTTCATGTTCTTCTGGTGACTTCGAATATACAAGGATGTCGTCAATGAATACTACTACTGAAGTGTCCTGCTGATCACTGAATAATCGATTCATTAGGTCCATGAATTTGGCTGGTGCGTTAGACAAACCGAATGGCATTACCGTGAATTCGTAGTGGCCATATCTTCTGCGGAATGCTGTTTTCTCAATGTCTTGCTCTTTAATAGCAATTTGATGATATCCGGATCGGAGATCAATCTTAGGGAAGACCAAAGCTCTCTTCAACTAATCGAACAGGTCGTCGATGCGTGGCAATGGATACTTGTTCTTTACAGTGACCGCATTTAATTCGCGGTAGTCGATGCAGAGGTGGAGACTACCGTCCTTCTTCTTAACGAAGAGGACCGGTGCTCCCCAGGGTGATACGCTCGGGCGTATAAACCCTTTTTCGAGTAGATCACGTAGTTCCTCTTTAAGCTCTGTCATTTTGTAGGTGCCATACGGTATGGTGCCCTAGCAATGGGACCAGTACCAGGTACGAGGTCGATTTCGAACTCTACTGCTCTCTGTGGTGGCATACCAGGTAGCTCCTTCGGAAATACATCAGGGAATTCTGAAACTACTGCTACATCATTACTGAATTCTGGATCTCTCTCCAGGTCTTGCACATGGCACAAATACACATCATGTCCTTTTCTGAGCTCCCGGTACATCGCCATAGCGGAGATGACTGTGGTTGAAGCCTCTCTCGGCCTCTGGCGGTATGAAACAGTGACCCCAGATGGACTCATGAGCAGCAATCGGTGCTCGGCGCATAGGATCCGTCCCTTGTGCCTCTCCAACCAGTTCATTCCAATTATTAAGTCGAATCCCAACCCGTTGAATTCAATGAAGGAGATGGGAAATGCTTCGCCTTTGATTTGAATGGTGGCGGTGTGGTAGTACTTAGTACACTTTACTCGCTCCTTCGACGGGAGAGTAACCAAGAAATTCGGCAGCTCATCTGCGTCTAGCCCCAACCTCGTCGCGAATGATGGTGATACAAAGGTGTGAGAGGCGCTGGAGTCGAACAGTACTGAGGCTTCGATGCAGTTTACTGGGAATGTTCCCGTTAGAATGGTGCTGCTTTTGCCGACTTGTTCTTCGGTGAGGATACTCAGGTCACCTTCGGTACCGAGTCCACAACCTATTGATTCATAAGATTATAAGTAACGATGGTTGAACGCAAGTGGAATTTAATAGCCAACACTACTTTTATTGAATAAACCAACCATCATACATACTGTGTCTCTAATACACGTTACTACTGGATTACATGCTACTACAAGATTAATACTTTCTAAAGGTAAGGTTCAGGCTTCCTGGTTTCATGTGTGTGGCATTGATTATTGCAGGTGGTGCCGTATTCAACTTGATCTTCTGGATCCCGTGATACAGCAACCTTGATTTTCCACCCATGACTAGAACATCTCCTGATCTCAACACCAATTTCTCTACGAAGTCCACACGCTTCTGCACGCTATACAAGAATACGGCGTCATCACCGATGGACCAAGACACTACGGGCACTCCTTGTTCAAGAGATTTCGTCATCTCGTCCTTATCTTGGTGTAAGCCAAGTCGTCCTTCTTTCTCATAAAAGTTGACAATAAAGAGGTCTGCTTCAAGTGCAGGGATTGGTTCATCTTCACATTTTTCTGCAATTTCTACACCTTGTGTGACAAGCTTTTGGTATTCAGGGGTACTGATGGAGGTATGGCTCCGTCTCCTGCTCGCGTCGTTTGGTATGTCTTGGTATAAGGGTTCCAATCCTTTCCCAAGCACATCATTTTCAGCTTCATTGTTGCTCCACCGGGGAATTCGGGTGTATAAAATCCTCCTGGACCCGTTCCTAGTTCGTTGCATCGTCGGAAGATTGAAACTTGCGCTTCAGGTGTCAGGTATCCTTTTAATAAGATCATACCTGGGCGGATAACCTGACACTGCTCA